>QARZ01000600.1:0-50585 GCA_013407115.1 Glycine latifolia | reverse complement strand
AGGAAGAAGAAAATGAAGCCTTTTATCCCAAATTTCGTAAAAATGGCCTTTTATAGGCCCCCAGTCCGCGTTCCTACGCTAATAGCGCCATTCCCACGCTATCAGCGCCAAGAATGCGCAAGAAATGGCTTCCAGGGCCATTCTGGCGCTAATAGCGCCATAATTCACGCTAACCGCGCCAACCAGGCGCGTCTCCCACGCTACTAGCGTGGATTCCCACGCTACTGGCGTGGCACTATTCACAGGCAAAATCCGTCGCTAATTCCGTCGCAAAATCCGTCGCTAACGCTTTTTCTGACGGAATTCAGCAAATTTTAAACTTTCTTTCTTTTTATCTTAATTATAAACCTAGGTTATTACAGATAACATATATTTTTTTTCTTATAGAATTTCTAAAGTTCAATTTTAGTACCTTAAAAATTTTTTGTCAATTATTTGTTTATGTAATTTTAGAAATATTTGTTTTTCTAGAGTGCTATCTAAATTATATTTCACTTGTCTTTAAAACACTATTCAAATCACTTTAAAGAACCAAATATGATGCATTTCAAATTTAGATGAACAAAAAATAAATATTTCAAATCAAGAAGAACCAAAAACAAACAAAATATTTTAGAGAAACTAAAACTGAACATTCAATATTTTAGATAGACCAAAAACATATTTTTATCTAAAAGTATGATTCTCAAGTTAACCCCCAAATATTAAAAATATAGAAAATAAATTATATACATCAATTACAAAGCAAATATAAATAAATTATGATAGTAGTATTGTAAGACCCTTTTTTTTTTTTTACTAATTTCTAGATAAGTGGTTGAATAACTAAAAAGATAAAATTTAATTTAATTTCGATGCTAAAATATTAATTAAGAGTTTATGGTTGTGTTTTGTGCATTTTTACATAGATTTTTGTAGAAATTTGATCTATCTGACTATTGACCGTGTAGAAATACGTTGTGGAATAACTTATAGATAAAGCTAAAGCATGATAGTTTACTTATAATTAATTAAATTTAATTATATTTAGATTCAAGTGATGTCAAAGTGATTTTCTCACCTTATACATCAAAGTGACGTAATAAGGGTCATCTGACTGAGCCTAATAACCCAAACTGCAGTATAAGTTGGAACTGATTTTCTAACACTTAACCGAGACTATTTCATCATCTAGAGAGACTCATGAGAGATTTCATATTCACTCTAGAACTTATTTCAAGTCACATAATTCCATTTGGACAAAAAATAGCTAAACCTGAAATTTCTAACGAAACCGTTGAGATTTTTCTATGTATTTATTGTCGTTACACATAACAACTTTTTATTTTTCCTAGATAGAGTGGGCCCACAAATTTCTCTCTCTCTCTCTCTTACACCTAACCAAGTAGTTCTCTTTCAACTAAGCTCATTGAAAAGTAACCAAACTAACTTAACTACATGTACTTGCTAAGTACACATTTATTTTACCTATTTCCTATATATTGTACTTAAGCTTAACCTAAATCAAATCATGCCCTTTCTTTCCCTAGTTGCTAATATCTCCTTGGGAGGGACATTAAAATTCAAATTTTACAACAATTTCTTCATTAAGTCTTGACCTCTTTGGCTATTTCTTAAATTATCTTTACATATGCATTTAAACCTAAGTCCATTTTGACACAAAACTCACTCATTCTTGTAACACCCTAAAATTTTACAAGTAGAAAGATATTTGTGTGGATTAATTGTTTAATATAAATCTTGAAATCTGTTAAAGTGTTTTGCATGGGTGTTTGTGCGTAAAAGGTGAAAGTCAAATTTTGTGGCTGAGATAAGCTATTCGTACACGCATAGTAAAAATGGTGGTGGCTATGGTGGCTGTTCGGTCACGCAAGTGGGCAACCATGGTGGCTATGATAGCTGGCTGAATCAAGTGGTTGGCAACTTGCCTCAATGCTTCATCTATATATAGCAGTGCATGAAGCAGAAACACGATTCACTCTCTCACTCCTATGCATGTTTCTCTTCTTTTCTCTCTCTAAACTCTTGGCACCCAGAAATCTCTCTTCTTCCACCATACCACCTTTAAACTCTCAAGAACCACCATAGTTGCAGCGAAAACACCCCTACGTTAAAAGGAATTGGTGAACAAAGCATAATCCTTTCATTCCTCGTTGCTGGGAGAACTCGTGTTCGAACAAAAACTCACGTTAAGTGTGAAAGAAAAGAATCCCTATTGAGGTAAGGGGAGTTTATTGTGTTAATAATGATTTTTGATATCATGGTTAGGTTAAAAGTGTGTATCTGTTATTTGATATGTTGCGTAAAATATATTGATGATGTCTGTAAATGGTGTGAAGAAGACGACTATCGGGTTGGGTAAGTCGGGTAGAGTATGTTATATGTATATTAAAATACTGTTGTGTTGTGATGTCGGCTATCGGGATGGGTAGGCCGAGTTATATACCCCTTGTGTTGTGATGTTGGCTACCAGGATGAGTAGGCCGAGTTATATACCCCTTGTGTTGTGATGTCGGCTATCGAGATGGATAGACCGAGTTATACATCCCTTGTGTTGTGATGTCGGCTACCGGGATGGGTAGGCCAAGTTATATATCCCTTGTGATATGATGTCGGCTGTCGGAAAGGGTTGACCGAGTTGCATGTGTCTAACCTTTGTGTGACATCGGCTACCAGGATGGGTGGGCCGAGTTACATATATGTCAATCCCTTGTAATGTGATGTTGGCTACCGGGATAGGAATGCTGAGTTGAATGGTTTACGTACCATGCATGTGTGCATAACGGACGTAACTTAGTCTTTGTTAGCAGACGCTTCTATACCGGGTTCTTTACCCGGGGTGGCCCATTAGAACTACCGAGCTCAAGTTACTTCATGAGAGGAAGAGAAAGAGCCACTGGGTTTGTTACTCGGCAGAGCTCGTATCTCCTCGGGAAAAGAGCTACCGGGTTCCTACTCGGCAGAGCTCGTACTTTTCTTTAAAGAATTACCGGACTTCCTTACTTGGACAACCTTGTGCCCTCATCTGACCTTATTCGGATTCTGACATCATTTGTTATGGTTAGGTGCCAACCCGAATGCCTAATACTTCACGCCTATTCACTCGTTTATAATGTTTGTGAATAATGTATGTGATTACATTGAAGTTGGCCATTGTATTGGCTTGAGTTATTAAATGCATTAATACCATGGGGGGTGTATGGCATTATGCTAGCCGGGACAAGTTAAACCCGAACAGGGTCATACATTGATAGTGCCATGGTAATCTAAATGCGTTTGGATATACATAAATACCCACGGGGGTGTATGACATTATCTTAGCCAGGACAAGTTGATCCTGGGGCTGGGTCATACATTGATGGAGCCGTGGTGATATTTTATGTATTGACATGAGATGCCGGGACTGGGTGGTTAACCTTGCAAGGACCACGATCAGTGTATCAGTGTACCCGAGAATGAGTCAGTATATATATGTATATGGGGGGCTATGACGTTATCCTACCCGGGTCGAGTTGAGCACGGGCCTAGGTCATACGTTGATAGAGCCCATGTACATACTTCATGCATAATGGAAATAGGATGGTAGCAGTAGGGTACAGAGGTACTAGAGGGGCATCTCTGTTTGGAACTCCCTTGTGACTCAGGACTGATCACCATGAGGGGGGAGCGACCTGTGCACGACAGAATGACCTTGACGAGCTTCTGCATCATTTTCCTAAGAGAGGTTATTTCCATGAGGATGGTACCACATTGCATTGACAAATAGATAAGTCTGGAACATGCATCATGGCTAGTCATTTTAAGGTGAATTGTGAAATGTGTTTGGACGGGTTGTCCATGATTGAATGCGTGATAAAATATTTGATTATTGTGGTGATTTTACAATGATTCGAGTTGTTTTTTTTTTGTAACTGATGATATTTATTTAATTATTATTTTACATGATGGACTCACCTTTGCTTTGTTGTACCTTGTGGATTGGTACCTGTGATGATCACGAATCATGTTCGCGTGAGCAGATGGACAATAGTAGAGGATCGGGAAGATGACTTATATTGGTTGGAGTCGCCAAGTAGTCAAGATGTAGATGGGCTAGATCCCGAGCAAGGGTTGTATTTTTGCTAGTCACACCCTTGTTTTAATGACTACACCCCAACATTTTGCTAGTTATACCCCATCATTTAAATCCTTGTTTCTTTTGAGAAAATTGTATAATTCAGACTTGGTTATTTATAATTACTACCAACTTATAATTATTAATATACAGGTATTATGATGTATTGCATCTTTGTATATTCGAATTTTGATTTGTGATATTGATTATGCTTACAAAAAAATTTACTACTATTTTTATAAACAAACTAAAAGGGATTTTCAAATATAAATTACCATTAAAAGCATAATTAAGAGTATGATACAGTAGGGACGAGGCGGGTCGTTACAATTCTCCTCTTATATTCACACACACACACACACACACACACCATTTCATTTCATTTCTAACATTAGAGTGTAGAGAGAAGAAGAGAAGGAAAAAGGGTTGAAAATCCTAGATCTAGTTTTCATTTCCTCTTGAATCTTTCTATTTCCTCTTAATTCCTACTTTTTCCTTTTCATTTTAACACCTCGAGAGACTCTTTATTCTCTTTGCTAAACTTCCATGTTTCCATTCTATCATGGTTAGTTGAGGTTAAGTGAAGGAGAAGCCAAAAGGAGACCATTTTCATGTGCTTGTTGCTAGTTTAAGTTGGCTAAAGAGAAGCCCATAAGGAAAGATACCTTGTGTGTGTTATGCATGCTTTTTGGTGTTGCTTTTTTTGCTGTGTATGGTGTCTATTTCGTGATATATGGTTTGTTTGAAGATTATGAAATAGCATGGTGTGCTTGAAGATAGCATAAATCTGTTGGTGTTTTAGTTTGTACACCATGACTTGTTTTTGTTATTGGTTATTTTTTCAAGCTGATTCAACTTCTAAATGAAGTATTACTTAAAAAAAATACAATATTGACACTTAAAACACCCAAAAAGGTTTACAAATAAAGGAGATACACTTCCTAGAAGTTGACCTACGCTTTCTGGAAAATGTTGGCGGACAGTACGAACCTTTTTGCAAAAATATGTAACTATCCATGAACCGTATGATCTTTGAGTTTAAGACATAAAATAGTAGATTTCTCAATCTTTAAAAGTACCTATCACATGTTAAATTCCACTGAGAACTATGTTTTCTATGATTTTTGAGATTTGAAACTTATGTATCGGATTCTGACAAAAAAATGTTTTTGGACTTGTTTAGTACTAGAACCATAAAAAAGGATCTACACATTAGATTTTTGCAAGGTTGGACCTCCTAGAAACATGGAAGAATCCTCTTAAACGTGGTAAAAATATTTTATCAAGAACTAGTCCTCTTGTAGGGACAATCTGACCTTTTGGTCTTTTTTATTTCATTAAATGTTTTGTAGATTTTTAATTGAGACATAAGTTATTATTTTGAAAAATAGACATAATAATATTTAAAATGACATATGGCATGTATTAAAATAAATGTTTTCGTCCCTCAAAGAATTATCGTATTAGGACCTTGAAAATAGAACAACAATACCTTAAGTTTTTCATACTTCCTTAAAAAAATTAATTGAATGATTTCTATAACTTTTGAAAATGGACTTTGGTGATTTGTTAAATCAAATTAGTGAGTTTAAATCCGATCTTAAAATATTAATAAGTAAGATTCTATGTTTTTTTATAATATTAAGATATTCTATTTACGAAAATAAGTTAAAACCTTTTCCTACTTAAGTAGAAGTTGACTTTTTTGGCATCTTTCTTACTTTCAAACTATAATTCAATCATTTTGAAAATGCTAACTAATTTAATATAATTAAGTTGAATTATTTGTTAATTAAGTGGTGACTCGATTTTTTGTTGGCAAAGTTGCTCTATGAGAGCTTTGTGTTGAAGGGTTGCTCTTGGAGAATCTCTACTTATCCTCAAGTTGGGATTATTTTGGATAGGATCATATTGTAGTTGTTGATGGAACAAGGATAAGTGGTGTACCTTGTTGACCTAATTACAGTTATCGACGTTATGGATGGTGATGTGTTGATCCATATCTGCATGAGTCAACGACTTCGGCTGTGTTATTGCAGTATGAGTTGTGCTATAATAGTTTTAGTTGTGTTGGTGAGTACACATGTAAGTTTAGGGTTGCTTAGTGGGACCCCAATCTTAGTGTAGGAGACTTCGCATCATAGGCCAAGATTGTTGCAGATCTTGTGTTATAGAAAGCTACTACACATACTTCTATTGTGATAAGACCATTATATCACTCTGTAAATTAGTTTTGCACGGGATCCCCCAAATAGTTTTTAGCAAGTGCCAATGTTGTTGTCTAGTTGGGGTGTTTTTGATTTTACTATGATTAAGGGATTATCCGGCTTGATCACTTGACCATTTGAATCTTCATGGAGTAGTCATTGCATTGCGAGCAAGACTAGTCACTACAAGTGCCAGTGTTGTGTTGCATGATTTGCCTAGCATCGCATGACACTTCATCTATGATGTGATGTATATGTTAGATTTATCTCTTATATTTGGTTGATGATAAATGCCCATAAATGATTGATATACCCTCTTCTGTATTATTTATCTACTATGTTAGATGTCATATGATTAGCTACATTCCCACAATATATGTGTATGTATGCCTTGTTTTTGGTAGCTTATAATTGCATTGTTGCACATGTTGTTTTGTGCCTATGATGATCTCAGATGACGCATTCGGGGGAGCAGATGGATGAGATTCAAGACCCACCCTTGGTTATTCTTCAATTATTCTTGATTAGCACGTTCTTCGATGGTTAAATGTATCAACATGTCGACACAAGAGATGGTCAACAACCAGGAGGCATACTCGTCACATATGTATCTCAAGAGGATGCATCATCTTCGCGTGAAGGACTTCAAATCTATGAATATAGACTTCCATTTTGAGGCTTTGGTCTGGCATCACTTGGCATGTCAAATGATGGTAGTATAAGGGAACCTACTCATGAAGACGTTACAGTAGTGATTCAGATGATACCACATTTCTTATGTCTCTAGAGTTCGATAGTAGAGGGAGATCCCTTTAGAAGTCTCCTGATGTTTATGTTTTGAGATTAATGTACAACCAGCATAGGGAGTGCGTGATGTATCCCCTTTCCCATTTTGGATGTATTTACAATAGGTAGTGGGTACATTGTTGATGGTTACACACATTTCACCTAACTTTTCTTTTGAGATATTTCTATGATTTTAGCTTGTATTTATATCTAGTGTATGACTTATTGAGATTATTTCTATCTTAACGTATGACTTCAATTAATAGTTATGTCATGAAAAATTAACTCATATTTTCATAAATAAATTAAATAAGAGTTTCCTTTGAGTTAAAATTTAGTAGAAATCCTTAGTAGCATGGTTGGGGTGTTACAAGTATAATAAAATCCTCCAATGTTTCATTTTTTAAAATTTAAAAAATAAATCTTAACTCAACATGACAACCTAACATAAAATCGTTGTTGACGTCTCGATTTGGTTGGTGACATGTGGTTGAGTTATGTGGATTAGTGGCTTCATTAATACAATCTAACCCAACCTATTTAGAGGGTTAAATGAAATGAGTTCTTGGGTTCAACTTGTGTTAACATCCATAAGTGGTTTAATAATTGTTAGAAAAAAATTTGAAGTTATAAAATACGCATTCAAATACAAATAATATAAAAACAAAATTAACAATGAAAGTAAATTTGTTTTTCTAAACCAACATATTTTTGTTGCAAAAGAAATTTTCTTTTACTAGATAAAGTTGTCGTGAATCTTATAAATTGACGTGGACTATCGTTATAATTCATGGTTCAAAGAAAAGAAAAGAGAGTAAAGCATAAAACTAAATAACTGGATTTATTGAAATAAGATAAATTAGTTTGCATGGAGTACACTAAGGAATATATAGTCAATCCTAATTACACTAATATCATATATCTCTAATAGCCCTCACAAGCTAGAAGTGCAAATTAGCATTTTCAAGTTGGGATGAGTAATACAATCTAAGATAGAGGAAATAAAATTCAACTAAGTAATTAAAAATATAAGAAAATATAAGTTGTAATCACATTGGCTAAACAAAAAAGTGGTAGCGACCGAGGTGCATAACTCCTACAAGTCTTCAACCTACTTTGAGCCCCTCCGAACTTCTTCCAACATTTCCACGACACTCACTCCAATAGAATCAAGAATCCTAATATTGGAAGCAACCATCAAATGCCAAATTAGGCATACAAAGCTTAACCATCAAGCATAAACCAAAACTCAAGGCTTAACCCCTTGACATAAGCTATAACCATCTTAATGCTTAAGCATCCATGATAGAAGCTCAACAAAATGCTTAACCACCATGGACAATAGCTTACATCAAGGAAAAAATTGCAGTAAACCACTACAAAACAAAATTGTCTTCAATGAGGAATTATCTCAAACACCTTGTGGGATGGGAGAAACTAAAACTCAAAAAAACTTCAAGAATAACCTTAATATATTTAAATGAATCATTGTCAATAATAATAGAAAACTGAAATTATCAATGCAACTTCAATAACATCGTTCATGTAAACATTTGAGCATACATTTCATCGAACAAGTAGTGGGCATGCGAAACAACAACAAAGTCCTTCCAAAATCAACAATGGAACATATCACCAAACACTTGGTATGCAAAACTGAGATCAATGAATGCAAATATTAGAAACTCAGTTGTCGTAATCAAGAACCTAAGATTTTAGTTTACAGCTTCAAAGGGAAGAACCATGTTGAATGTTGCTTTGAGGAGAAAGGTTCAACCATAAAAATTGTTGAGTCATAAAATGAATCAACACCCTCAATAATTTTTATTGGATACAAATAATTACAAAGTTTAAAAGTTATCTTATATGCCATCAGACGAATACATTGTATCTGTGTTTGATAGATTAGACAGAAGCATACAAATGTTATGCTCTGATAAAACAGTTAAGATCACATTTAATACATTGTGTCTGAGATTTATTTTGCAAGAAATGTCTTAAAACATTCTTCCTAGGATCTGTTAAAGGCCAAGGAAGTTTGAGAATTATCAAAGACTTAAAAGAACAACATCTCTATTCATCTTAAAAGGGCCTGCTACACCTGTTGTGACAGACTACTTTGAGCAAAAGCACATTGATTTATGTTGAAGTGTTGTTTCAACATAAAGAGGATGTGCATTTAATGCTCACATTTAATGAACCAATGGATATATCTTCATACCCAAATCCTCAATAAAGAAAAAGAAGTCATTTAGAGACAATGGACACTTTCTCAAGTGTGCCAATAAATATGAGAAGCTTTGAAGACTTGAAGTTTTGAACCAACGTGCTAATATTTGAAATTTGTTGTTCCTGTTGAATCCACTTCCTTGGTTTTAATTATTACAAACCATTAGTAATGCAAATTGAAAGGATGATAGGTTTATGTGATAACTGTAACGCCTCGTTTTACTCTCTCGTGTTTGGTTGATTTTAGGTAAAATCTTGTGACTACTTTGGATTAGGATTATCTTAGTTATAAATTTTATGGAAAATTTTTCGCTTTGCTTGCAATTTCTCCTATTCGTCTTTATCATAAACGAATTCTCTCTCCCCACGGTATTAATTTTAAGATTAAAGCACAGTCTAGTAATATAGTCCAAAGTATAATTCAATATACAATCCAAATACATGTCAGCATAGAATACAACCAATTTAAAGCTAGTACAACTCATCAATGCATCTTCATCAGCTTTTCTTCATAGTCAGTCACTGCTTTACTGTTTCTCTGCTCGCCCAAATAAATTGGGGTCATCACAGGTGTCAACCACAGACACAAAATAGGGTAAGTCTATGACAAACAAAATTTAAATAAAATATACATAACAAAATACATACGTAGATATTTATAAAATAACAACACAAAGGATTTGCCCACAAATTAATTTAGCACACAAATTAAGTCATACAGTTTACTTATCAACAGATATTCCACATACTTATCATGTAATGTATAGAATGCATGCTTATCTTTTTATATGATGCATGACTGAGATCTCAGGTTTTTAAATCATCAACAGTGGCCACAGTCAAGATAGCTCAACATGGAATTAGATCGATCGAGTCGGGATATGGCAGTGTTGCAATAGGATGAACACCCACTCTACATGTGATCATCATGGGTAGGTGGTCTCCCCACTGGCATTATCCCCCAGTTCATAGAACGCTCGTCTCAATTCAGCTATTTGACAACAACAACAACAACAACAACAACAACACGGTCTAGCCCCCGCCAGGCATATGCATATGAAAATGCATGAATGATTCATCTTATCAAGTCTTTAAACATCTTTAGAACTTATGGCATATGCTTTTTAAAACAACACATAAAGCTTCTTTCAATCAACACATGAAGCTTGTACAACACTTAAGCTTATAGCCATGGTTCAACTTCACCATTTACTCCAAGAGTAGTCTTACATCTTAGCCACTTATTAAATCGCACAACTTTTAATCATCAACATAATACACCATTCAACTCATTGCTTATGCATCATAATTCATACAACACTTAAAGTTCATCACAATTCATTGATCATCAAGCAACACATGATAAACAAACTTTATTTCCTAAAATCTTTTAAAGAAAGCTTTGTTTAACATTAATCTTTATATTGTCTCACGTGATAAAAAACTTGTTTTTAATGAAGTTCTTAAAGGAAAATTATATCTATTTTATTATTTCTAATAGAATTTTATATAATAAACATGATTCTAGCCTAATGAGAACAATAAAATAAATATACAATTCCAAGGGACCATGGTATAATTTCGGCCAACATACACTTGTAGCAAAGATAGTTCATTAAAAATTATAAGTCTAAACCATTATTCTTCTCTAAATAAGTATAGGATGAGTAGGTGTTAGTTTCTTGAAAGTTCATTGATTAAGTTAAATTTAAGGCATTTATTCCCTAATTATTTATAAAACTAGAATCAATATCATTTAGTCACATAGTCATTCATGTAGCAAAGCTTGATTCCCTTGAGTTATTTCTACAAACACCTAATGAACAAGGTTTATATCTATACAAGAACAAGTATTAATCTTAATAAAGCTAATATTTAAACTTTGTTTATCAAAAGACTTCCCCATACCTTGGTTTCTTTCTTCAAAATTGAATAACCTTGCTCCTTGTTCTCCTAATACTTCACGTGGACTTCCAAAGGTGTAGGCCTTTGTTTTGCTTTAGGTAAAAAGTGAAATTTGAAAGGAATGAAATGGACATGTTTTGGAGTGGGTTTTGGCACGTTGGCTTCCCTTTGGGCAGCCAAATTTTCGGTTCTCACACCCTTTTATATGCTTGTTTGAATCAAATATTTCCAAGGCTTATGATTTCCTAACTTTCCATTTGTTTTCCTTTCATTGGTTAGTATTTCCTAATCCTACAAGTGTCCATTTTTCAAGAAAATTCTACATCCTCCTTCTTGTCTTTCATTCTCACGTGGATTAGCAAGGCTTTAAAAGATATTCCTTTTGTTTTTCTTCTTTCACGTGGGATAGCTAGCTTGATCATAAAAAACTTCTTTTAAAATCATGATAACTTAGCTTTCCATTTGCTTGAATTTTATTGGCTAGTAACTCTTGACCCTACATGTGTCTTGTTTCTTGAAAATTCCACTTCATTCTCCCTTCCCCTCATGTTGCACGTTCACTTTGCTAGCTTGTAGAGAAATCTTGATTTGTTTGATTCATGAAAATATCTTTAGGTTATTATTGTTTTCTTTCCACTAGCTTTGTTCTTATTGGCTATTCATTTTTCTCCATACAAGTGTCCATCTTCTTGATCATTCCACCCCTTTCTACCCTTCTCTCATCTTGTACGTGGAGTTTCAATGTTTGGAGGCAAGTCTTCATTTTCCTTTTACATGGAATGCTAGCTTAGTCACACAAAATCTCTTCTAAAATCCCGTTTTATTCAAATACTCATCCTAGATTTGTTAACCGTTAGATCTCTTTAAAATTTTAAGGGTGTATTACTATCTCATATATATAACTTTTGACCGTTGGGATTATTAAAACAATGGCTAGAAATGGCTACGTGCTTCAAGGAGTCAAGAGGAAGTTTTTTTTCTTCAAAAAAAATCTTCTTATCTCATGATTACCTTCCTTTACATTTGGACCAATAGCAAAATTCCAAGCTTCTTAACCATCCATGTGTCCTTCTTCTTAATAATTTTTCACTATTTTTATTTCCTCTTAATTTGTACATGAGAACCTAAGCTTGTAGGACAAGTTTTTCTTTCTTTTCTTTTATATCCTTCAAGATATTATTAAAATGACTTATATTAATTCCTATTGGTCCATCTTTCCTTGAATTATTAAAATTACTAAACTAGCTCATTAAAAACATCTTTTCCTCTTATAATTAAGAGAAAACTCCATAGATTTTATCTATCCTTTTCTTACTACTTTTCTGATGCCCAAGGTAGTCTAGATTGAGCTCTTTTCAAAATATCTTTCAAAATTCCTAGAAATTTCAATTTAAAGTTTCTGGTCTCCAACTATATTGATAATTTGTTATCCAAGAGTATTTTATCTATTCCTCAGGTCTCCATACAGTTTCTAAGGTTATCTGATCATTTCTGGCTTAAAGGGCATTTTGGTAATTTTACCCTTCACCTAAGGGCATAATCGTCATTTCCCTCCTGAAAATATCTATTCAACATATCTAAGGATATTCTTTGTCATTTCCAAAATATCCATGGCTATTCATAAAATTTTCCTCCTTAAAATATCTAGGGGTATTTTTGTCATTATGAAAATGTCAAGGGGCATTCTCGTCATTTTGTCCTAAATCCTTTGCACTGCCTCTAATTAACATTTCACTCTAGTAATAGTCTGAAGTTCTAAAATTTTGGGATGTTACAATAACTAACATTTTGCTTAAGTGTTTCAGTGCTAAATGTTTTAAGAAGCAAACATATTCATTAATTCTAAAGTACTTAGAATGATCCTTAAAAAGGTTGTCTGAGAACAACTGTCAAAGAGTTGAGAATTCAAAAGATTTCTCGAAGCCCATTTGCATGATGAAGAATGTTTCTCGAGTATTTGTTTTTCTTGGAAAAGTACTGAACCCAATAGCTTTACATAGAAGACTAATGAAAGGCCACAAACATAGCATCCAACATGAGAATTAAAAATTATGGATAGGCACAACAGTAATTTGGGATGCATACTAGATAAAAGAAAGCTATATAAGACTTTTAATATGATAAATATTGACTTGGAAAAAGATATACAAGTGATGATACAAGAAAATTTAGATTTTGATCATTTTCGTCATTATGTAAATTAAAGAAGTTTTTTTTAGAAAAATAGATCAACTAAAATTATCATTTAGGACAAAGAAGGAAGGAAATTTAATTACGAGATAAGAAAATTTTACTAAAATTAATTACATGGAATAATATATGTGATGTCAACTAGTTGAAAGAAGCTTGTAAAAAACAAACTACTCTGCAATAGGATATTGAACTGGCTATTAATCAAAATGGTCATTCAAAGTGTTACGTGGGAATTATATATCGCCAAGACATTGAACTCAAATGTCAGATAAACTTTAATCCTTTATTTACTTTTAGTTTATGATATTGTTGACATATTATTTTCGGATCCATCTAAATTATTCTCATAGTTACTGCTTAATCCTTTGCCTTTAGCCTTTTAGCCTTCAATGTTCTCAAAGCACATTATTAATCAACTATTGTTATTTTGATATTTACAATTCCAATTACTATATTTTGAAATTTTATATCCTTTTACATATTATTAACATATGCATTATAAATATGATTTTGTACATTTTTTAAAAAACATCCTTTAAAATATATACTGTGCGATTATCATTTGACTTTCTCATTTTGCTTTTGCCATGTGATTGTCTTCATATACAATATGTTTTCATCCTTTAAAATATATACTGTGCGATTATCATTTGACTTTCTCATTTTGCTTTTGCCATGTGATTGTCTTCATATAATATGTTTATATTTGTTTTTTGAACTGAATAGAGATTATTTCAATTAAGTTTCTTCTGTTATAAAGTTATATAGGTTACTTTATTTTTTACAGCATATGTCAATTTAT
This sequence comes from Glycine latifolia, assembly GCA_013407115.1. Lineage (NCBI taxonomy): Eukaryota > Viridiplantae > Streptophyta > Magnoliopsida > Fabales > Fabaceae > Glycine > Glycine latifolia. Next base: position 36,349 of record QARZ01000600.1, on the reverse strand, counting down.
TTTATTAAAGAAATATATAAACATAAAAAAATCTATTGTTTATCCTTAATCAATTTAAGAATACTAGTTTCTAAGATGAGTGATTAACCTTCTCCAATCTTTAGTGTCTAACCTAAGAGCGGATATATGACTAATGTGTTCCGCTTTCTGAACGGTCCGTGACTCTATTGATTTTTCTCTTCTACATTTTCTTTTTACTTTTATTGTCTCTTCTATATTTTCCTATATGCTTTCTTTAGTGATTTCAAAGGGAAAAAATACGGTTAAAAGAGCTCAAAGAAGAAATCTGAACCTAAATGGATATAAAGGTTCAAAAACTAGCCAAATTCAAGTTGACTAAACTGATTTTTTTTTTTAAATAAAAAGGCCAAACTAAAGAAAACAAAAGTAGATTTAAGCCTAGTTTATGTGATACATACACCGAATTAAAAACATTTTCGTCAGAAAAAAAAACTAAAAAACTGAAAATATAACCAAAACGAAAGAAACAATTGAATCTGAAAGAAATTAAGATAAATTATTCATTACACAACATATACTCTTGGATCTGACCAGAACTTAAGGCCTTGCAATATTACCCACATTAGTTGGACACGACATGCATGAACTCAGTGTCATTTCCCATGGCCTCCAAGATCTCATAAGGAAGGGACAGTTCAACGTCAATAGAGCCTTCTTCAGCGCCAGCAAACACAATAATTATTCCATTAGCATTAGTCGCACCGCCACTTCGAACTGCCACAGGCTTTCCCCAACCAAAATCATTACCGTAAATGTTGAACCTCGGGGAACTTCCAACGGCCAAAAATATATTAGCTTCCATGATTTTCTGCAACGTTGGCATCGTTGGGGTTCTGACCCAAGCCTCATAGTGGTTCCTCACCTTCTCATGAGAGTGCGAAGAAATCATCTTGCTCATCTCCAAAGCACCCTTTCCGACCCCACCTTCCAATAGTTCTTCTGCTTTCATGAAGACAGAACCAATCATCACCGAGTTTCCAAAATAATTCTCTGGCAGTGGTGGAACCATCCTTGGCCCAACGCCAATCATCAACGCTAAAGACACATTATCTTTCAGGTCAACGCGCTTGCAACGGGTCACAGTGTGCCAAAGGAGAGTTAAAAGCGCCTGCAGAGAAGATACTTTGTCGGTGTTTGCCTCTGCATTAGATTTCGATTTGAGTTCGGCTAATTTTTCCTTTGTGAAATGGAAGACCCTGCAATGTACCGTTTGTGATTTGAGGTGTTGAGAAAACGCATCTTCCTCCTTTGTGAAAGGAAACCGTATGGAACGGTCAGTGTCATCTGGAAAGTAACGTTCCAGAGTAGGGAGTTTTGATATTTTAGGGTAACCACGTGAGATTTCAGCCCAGGAATTCACGAAATGCCAAAACGACTTGCCGTCTACAACCACGTGGTTGATTGTGAAGGCTATGAAGATGCCGTCAACTAGCTCCGTCACTTGCACTGCTAACAAAGGCTGTGACGTGCCTTCGTGGTTTTGGACGCCGTTGAGTGGAAAGAAGGAGTGAACAATTGGTGGAACGTATTTGGGATGAAGGATGTCGGCGACGGTGGTGTTGGGTGCAACGGCGTGGAGAAATAGTACTCCTGCGTTGTTGCATACGATGTGGGATGAGACAGTGTTGCCGTGATGTTGGACGATAGCGAGACGACCCGCGAGGGGTGGAAAGAAGGCGAGAGTGGATGAAAGGGAGTGCTGGAGATGCTGGGTTTGGATTGGTGTGTGTTTTTTGCGAAAAAGAAGCCCCCTTTGGTTATAGTCAATTTGGAGGAATTGAAGATCCCATGGAGCTAAATCAATTTTCTGATCGGAATTGTTGATATTGTGACCGGGTGCCTTGATTGTGGTGGTGGAGATGACTCCCACACGGCTTCCATTTTTTTGAGAATCACGACTGCAGATATTTTAAAACATTTATCATATTTATACACTTACATTCCACATCTCTTATATATCTTAGATACTTCCATTTTTCTTCCTATTCCTACCAAAAGGAAATGGACCACTCTTAAAATCAAATAAATATTCAAAAGATTCACTAAATGGTATAAAAATTTGTTAGGTTCACGTATGTGAGCATCATTTATTTTACAAAAAAATTCATATTGGATACTCATGGTCGTGTAGGTCAATAACAATCAAACATAATTAATATTTGATTCAATAAATTGGATGAACAACACTCATTATTTTTTACCATTGAAAAAAAAAAAAAAATCAAATACAACCAGCGATAACCCCCTATTTTCAAATGGTTTTAAATTGTGAGACCAATCTATGTCGGCGTGCATCAGCTAATTAAAAGCGCTCCTCCCACTTTTTAGTTCGTTAGGCCACTTGTTTTAACTGTTGCATTTAATTTTTCTGTAGTAAGTATTATATATATATAGAAATATAAATATTGTAAGTAAATTTTCATTTTAATTAATTAAATAATCTAAAAATAAAATTGTTAAAAGAAAATTTAAAAATATAAATTATATCTAATTATTATTAACTTTCTTAAAATATTTTTGTTACATTTAAATATTTTAAAATATTATCAACTTTATAACTAATTATTACACCAAAATTATTTTATTTGACATAATATTAGTAAATAATTCCTTTTATCAAATTTCACTACTGACTTGTTATACTGTTTTTACCATTATTTTAGAGATATATAATCAATCAATATTTCAAATTAAAACTAAACATTTAACTATGCATAAATATATCAAATTTTATTTTTTCTTCCTGTAAAAAGAATTTGTCAATTTTTAATCCTAATAAAATTATGATGTATTATTTTTTTAAAATTAAGATTTAGGCATTTCTAGGCAAAAAAAATTTAAATATAGCTTTTTTTAAAAAAAATTACGAATTTGTAACTGTTTTAAAAGTATTTACACATCTAATGCAGCGAGTCGTGCCCCAGCAGAACACAACTAGTCATGCCTTCACCAAGCGCAACTGGGGTCAAGTCGCGCCCCCACCAGACGTGACCAGTCATGCATCACCCAGGCGCGCGACTCTGCACAAGTTGCGCCCCCCAAGCACGACTCTGCAGGCCCCTATATATACCCAAAATTCACTATTTAACTTCACTTTTTAACTTCTACCTCTTTCTAGCACTTTGCTCTAACTTCTCTCTAGTTTTCTATTTGAATTTGAGGCTTTGCGCAGTGAAACTCTGTCAGTCAAGTAAGTGCTCAAATATTTGCTTTTTAAATTACATAAAATATATTATATTATTGTCCTAAAAAATTGTTATTGATCTAGGGAATTGTTAGTGACTTATATTATCAATAGTTACTTGAAACATATTTTAGCGATATAGTTAATTAGTTATAATATGTTTATTGGCTTTGAATATTATTAGTTACTGACCTAGATTATGATTAAGAACCTACCTAAGACATACATAATCAATATTTAAAAATAATTTTTATTTTAAATTAAATAAATTATGATAATATGATTATTAAATTTTAGCATATTGATAGTTAGTTGTAACATGTTTATTGGCTTTGAATATTATTAGTTATTGACCTAGATTGTGATTAATGACCTACCTAAGACATACATAATCAATTTTTAAAAATAATTTTTATTTCAAATTAAATAAATTATGATAATATGATTATTAAATTTTAGCACATTATTATGGCTGAGTCATCGTCATCTGAGTCACCTCATTCTGGACCTGACCATGAGCCTGAGCCTACCGATCCCACAACGCATATTCTTCCTGGACCATATGGATGGGATATATTTAGGAGGCGCAGACAAAGCACTCATATTTCACAGGCTGTTTAGAACGATGAAACAAACAGAGAGCTAAAGATTCACCGTGGAGGTAGACCTAGTGGTGGACAATGACCCGACAATATTCTAGACCTAGTCGCACAGTATTTGACTCAGGCTGGTTTCATACATGTTGCTTGCATGCGATATATACAGGTAAGCGCTTACAATATTGTTATGTTGAATGTGTTGAAATTAGTGTATTTTGAACTTATTAATTGATAAGTGACCTATATTCTTCATAGACACACATTTTTCATATGCCTCAGGGTGAGATGACAATTACCTTGCAAGATGTCGCAGGTATACTAGGATTGCCTACTGATGGGCAAGTCGTTACTGGACAGACTTTCATGGATTGGGCATAATTGTGTAATGAGGTTTATGGTAACGGGCCCGATGCGGCCACTGAGTTATCCTCCCGCAATTTGAAGCTATCATATTTCAACAGAGTATATCCTACATGGGATGCAGTTGCTGGACATCCTCAGAATGTGATATACTTCACGAAGGCTCACATTGCACGTATATTAGGATCTTGGATCTTATGCGACAGATCGGGGGGGGGGGGGGGGGGGTGGGGGGATGTCGCTACATCGCCTTACTTGGTGGTGATTTTGATGACATTGGTTCATATAGCTGAGGGTCTGCAATTCTGGCAAACATATTTAGACAGTTGTGCGATTGTACAGACCCGGATAGAAAAGACATTAGTGGTTGCACTATTTTGCTGCAGATTTGGGCGTGACTCAGATTTCCACCCATTGCTCCCCCTTTGCCTGATTCACATGAGCTGGATTGCCACTTCGGGCACAGGTATGTTTATTTTGTATTACTTAAATCACAATGCATTTATGTGTACTGCAATTAACAATTGAGTGTTGAATATGGAAACTGGGTTTAATGCTCTTGGTCGGTTCAAAATTAACTCACTTAATTGGTATCGAGATAGACTAGACACCTTATGCAGAGATGAGGTATTTTTTTGAAATTTATATCATTTATTTAAACTATTGTGAATATGCAATCGAGTCCTATGTATGTTTTAATCTTGTAGGTGGTTTGGCAACCTTATGGAGATTACGATTTCTTGGGTGCATATGCTAACACAAAGTATTTGTGGATGGCTAGGACACCTATTATTTGTTTTCACATTGCTGAGTATTCTCAGCCTGATAGATGCATGAGGCAATTTGGGTGGATCAATCGATACCTCACAGGCCTGGGAAATTGAAAGGAGTGCATGATTATACCTTTTGGGGTAAACCCCAAGAAAATTGGGCTCGCAGGCTAAGGAAATTTATACAGAGGTGGAATAGGAGGGTTCAACATGTTGAAGTGCCTCTTGAAATACATGGTGTTATGTCACCCAACCATGAGTACATGGTTTGGTATAGACTGTCCAACAAGCAATATGTGACGAAGTGGGCAGCCAAATTAGGATGTTGTGTAAGTCAATTACTGGAAATAATTTATTTACTATTATTATATATTTTTCTTTATGTATATATGTTGTGACTTATAGGTTGATGGTCTAAAGAATTTGTATTTTGTTTCTCAGTTTCCTCACACAGTTTGGGATATGTACACGAGGAAATAGGTCGCTTGATATCTGTTTTCAGAGAGACCGCTCGGGTGGAGGAGCCAGGTCCAGAGGCACCCTTGACCCAGCTTCCGGAGGAGCCACTGTTGTCTATCGACGTGGGACGTCGTGCGAGAGAGGGTCGAGGGATAGGACGTCGTCGCCAACCTATTCCACCAGTTCCTAAGCCTATTCATGCACCCAGGTCTGTGATGGCTGGTTGGTTTAGGCCACCCTTCATAGGTCATGAATACTGTGTTCAGCAGACATTTCACGAGCCTACCCAGCCAGAGGAACATACATATTATCAACCAGATTGGCCACCTTGGGAGTCCTAGACCCAACCGGCGTATCAGTATACTCTAGTACCCATGGCATCCTGGGATCAGCAGGGGAGCAGTAGGGAGGGACCTCAGGCGAGGATCAGTAGTCAGGGACCTCAGTCATGGGATGATAGAGTTGCTGAGGAAATGTATAGCCAGATAGATTTTTCACCACCTTGGCAATCAGGCTATCCTTCACAGTTGTCGGTCGAGGACATTCTAGCTCCGGATGCAGTGCCATCTCCAGCACCTACTCTTGCTCCACAGTATTAGCGTGGACGTGGTAGACGCAGATTGCCTGATTGTCAGGCGCGTCATTACCAGTGGCCTCCGACTTCTTAGACTTTGTGCCTTGCCTTGTATTTATTTATTATTATGGACAATGTTTCGTATTAGGTATGGTATTATGGACATTTTTTATCGCTTATATTTTGTCATGGACTACGTTACGTTATGAAATTGGTTATTTGTTACGGACTATGTTAAGACATAAATGCGTATGATAACAAAAAAGTAATCCTAAAACACTGTCAGTTATGAAATACAATAACATAAACAGAACATTAACATATCGAAATTAAAATCATGAGGTAGATGGACGACTAGGACAATTTCGACGGTTATGACCAAGTAATCTGCATATACCACACCTAATACGACTTTCACTAGCTTCAACATTATATGTATGGACATAATGAGCAGTAGCATTGGACTCATTTGCCTTCAACATAGCAACCACATTTTTGCAATGAGGATAAGGACCTTGCAATTCATTAACAGCTGATTGCCCCCTGCAAACAAAATATTCCACCAATCTGCTATATGTGTGTTTAACCAACGCAGTTATTGGCATGTTTCTTGCACCCTTTAAAACTCTGTTAAGTGACTCGGCCAAATTTGTTGTCATATGTCTATACCTTCGTCCCTCAACATCATATGCACGTGTCCACTTTTCCTTGGGGATGTTATCAATCCAGTTTGCAACCTCAGGACTCACATCACGAAAACGTGCCACGGCTATCTCAAAATCAATAATAGAATGAGTATAACCTCCACACAAATTAAATAACATTAAAATTTAGTTATACATGCAAAATTGGAAGATGAAGTTATTAACCATACCTAAATTCATAACCGCTCTCTTCAAATTTTCATTTCTGAACTTTTGATTAAAATTGCTCGCAATATGACGAAGGCAAAAAACATGATAAGCATGCGGTGGCTGCCACCCATGGTGCCTCTCAACTGGAGATAATATGCTTCGATGCTGATCAGAAATCAGACAAATATTTGTCTTCTTTGTAACATGAGCGCAAATGTTATCCAGAAAGTATTCCCAAGCTTCCAACGTCTCACCCTCAACAATAGCAATGCAAGTGGAAAACATTCATTATTTCCATCCTGAGCTGTGGCAATTAACAATTTTCTAGAATACTTGCCATATAAATGAGTGTCATCAATTTGAATAATCGACTTACAAAAATTGAAAGCCTTGCAACATTATCTGAAGGTCCAAAAAATGCGGTAAAACATGCGTTTTCCATGAACAATTCTATAAGTCACATAATAATCTTTTGTTTGAAGATGATAAATAGAACTTCGTGAAAAGCGAAACATATAGTCACACCACCTCGGCAAAAATGCGTATGATTCCTCCCAATCACCATAGATAATTGCCATTGCTTTTTGCTTTGCATACCATGTCTTTCTATATGAAACTTTGTATCCATAGGAATAGATTATCCTCTCCTGGACTAGTCCAATTGAACATGATAAATCATGCTTTATCATCCCTAATAATAAAAAATGTCACGTTAACATTAATAATAATAATAATAATAATAATAATAATAATAATAATAAAATCATTAATTCTCATCATTATCATGTCATCCAATAACGCACCTAGTACGAGTGAAACAATAACATCAGCATCAAGTTGTTTGTGGTCTTGAGAAATGTGATCATTTAAGCAATTGTGATCCCCACCCCATTTGGTAACCACCCATCTTTCACCATATGTTGGTTTTATTACCCTAACCCTCCACGGACAATTCTGGTCATGCGCACGACATTTCATGCTTAACTTTGTCAGCGTACTTTCAACCACAACAACTTTCTGATGCTCATTCATGAGGTTCCTCTTGATTGCCATTTGCACATCTTGTTTTGATGCAAATTCCTGTTTGACAAACAACTTATTCCCTAATATCCATGGACCCTCAACTGAACCTGAACCAGTGCCAGAATCTTGTTCACTCGGATGATCCCAATCATTGTATGTGTAATGTGGGATTCCATCCCAAAAAGTATTATTACCCTCACCTACATGTGCAATTTCCCATTTTTATTACAAAAAAGTTCATAAACAAAAATCAGACATATATGTAAATAACTATTGTTTGGTAACACATCTTCAGATTGTTGTGGTAATTGAGACTCCCCGCATCCTCATGTGGTTGGATTTGAGCTCCCCCACAAAAGAGTAATGTACTTGTATTTGAGTTGCGTTTCGACCATCATCCTCATCATTGTCCGAAGCACTAACATTCTTGGCAATAAGACGATCTTCCATTGTGATATTTTCATCATCATCATTGTCAATATCGTCATCCATAACCCAAGTAGGGTCCTTTTCATCTTCCATAGACAAATTAACAAGTGGAGCAGCAGATGCTGATGCATTATGAGAATAATTGAAATCAATTGACCTCATTGGTAAAGCGAAATCCATTGCTTCAGCACTATCCACGTACAATCTAAGAAATTTTTCCTTGATTGGTTGAAGAATTCTCCTATTACCATTTCTACGTCTTCTTCGTCTATTACTTTCATGCTAATATATTTATCATCGCACCATATTCTTGCAGTGACCATAGTGATAGATTGATTACCTTTGAGAACTAATTTTTGACTGATTTTCTGATGCAATTCGCCAATAGTTGAGTTGCACTTGATACATGTTGGCATTTTCTCACCTTTGAAAACAACACCACGTCGACCCTCAATTTTCCTACAATTATAATATAGAACAATACGAACAGAATCAGAATGTGCAGACATTTTTATATATATGACCAAATACTACAAAGGAAAGTATAAATAAACAAATATTGAGATATCTAAGACTAGCAAAATGTAGAGAGAAGTCAGAGCAAAGTGCTAGAGAGGTACAAGTTAAAAAGTGAAGTTAAAAATTGAATTTGGGGTATTTATAGGGGGGCTGCAGAGTCGCGCTTGAGGGGAGGGGGGGGGGGGGCGTGATTGGTGCAGAGTAACGCCTGGGTGAGGCACGACCAATCCCGCCTGGTGCGACTTAGCCCCATTTGCGCCTGGCTGGGGCGCGACTCGTTGTTATAAATACGCAAATATTTTTAAAACAGCTATAAATTCATAATTTTTTAAAAAAAAAGTAATATTTAAATTTTTTTGCCGGCATTTCTAATAAAGTGAGACATTCTTTTTAATTTAAATTTTAAAATACAATTTGTCAAAGTTAAAAATCATCACAAATTAAATAAAAAAAATACAAACGCCACCACCCCACCATCTCCTCCCTAAACAGCACCGCACAACAAACTCTCTTCCCTAACAACACCCAATCCACATGCAGACCAAGGATTAAAATATTAAAATCAACCCAGATCAAGAAATCCACAACAAACCCAAACCCAAACCGAAATTCCCTCTCTCCCGATCCGTGTCTCTATGTCATCATTCCAAAGTACACAACAGAGGCAACAATGTTGGCTTGCGACAACGCAACATTTAAGCTAAGAGGAGAAAACGTGAGGCTCAACTTCCCTCACCTACGTCACCATGGAGCATGTGTCTACAGTGAGTTTGTGAACTACAATTCTCTCCCCTGTGCAGTTGATGCCAAGCTCCAAGCCATTTGTCAAAGCTTGGGGACAAATTCGCAGAAATTGAAAACTGAAAACCCTGTTGTAGAGGAAAAGGTTGAGGCACAAAATCAGAAACATCGGAGTTTGAGGATTTTAAGGTTGAGAACCAAACATCATCGCCTCTAGGAATCGATAAGCAGTGTGGTGTAGCTCTCCAGCAGAAGTGCTCCGTTACGGTGGGGCGGTCGGCGACGAGGGCGGGTGAAGACAGCGGCTGACAGTGCATGGGGTGTGGTGGTTCAAGGGAAGGGTGTCTGGTGCGGTCGTGCTGTTGTTTGAAAATAGAGAGTCATGGATTGAAGGGAGAAAGAATAAGATTTTGACACGTGTCAAAGTCTAATAGTTAAATGTATCAACTTACCTTGGATTACTCAGAATAAAAAAATAATATATTGTAATTTTATAAAAATAAAAAAAAATTTAAAAACAAAAACAAACTTTGATATATTTATAAGAATAAAAAATATATTGAATTTCTTTTTTTAGTTTTTTTTTCTCTTTTGTCTTTTTTTCACTTTTTTCTTCTTTTATTTTCTCTTTCTTTGTCTCATTTTTTATTTATCATTAGATTCATCTACTACTAATTCCAATTAAATTAAATTAAAAATATTATTAATGTTGATGTTAAAAAAATATATTTGAATCTTTAATTAATAACTCAAATTTTGAATTATCATATTTGACTGTCACATTTTTTACTTTTATTTTAGAGTCAAATAATCAATACTCAATAATGAACATTGAATTTTACAAATATCTATTTTGAAATTTAATTTTATTTAGTCTAGAAAAATTGTGTATAAACATTTCACACTTTATTTTCTCACATTAATCTCTCTTATAATAATTTGTCACAAAAAGACAAAAAACAACTTAGATGTGTTTTTTTTAATGTAATTTATGTTTTTTTATAATTTTAATCTCTGTAAGTTTTTTTTATAAGTTTATTTTTTAATGTAGATTCTTATAAATATTTTATTTATTTTTAGTTTTACAAATTTGTATTTCTTTAATTTTTATTTTTAATCTTACAAATTCACACTTATAAATATTTAAATTAAAAAAAATATAAACTTAAAGAAATTAAACATGAACAAAATAAATTACAGGAGAATAAAACTTAAAAAATTAAAATTATAAGAATTATAATTAATAAATAAAATCATTTAGATCAAAATTAAAAAAACACAAATTAAAAAAACCATAAACATATTTAAGTAAAAAAGAAAAAATCCGACTTACCCTCGGATTCATACGTCAGTGCCCTCACCTGTTTGCCCACCCTCTCTTGTGTAAGACGCACTCAAATTACGCGCTACCCAATCACACATTTACCTCATGGTTCTCATCATAACACTTTGGCACAGACACGTAGAGAATTAAAATTACCATCCTGCGGTTATTCTCTGACATAATAACAAACAACATGCATCAAAGGGGGAAGTACACATTCCTCTCACACCAGCATAACACCAAATTTTCTCTTAAACATACATTAAAAAAAAAATATTTACCAAAACCTATTTTATTTACCAAAACACATATATTTATTATTCACAATGTAAATTCGGATTGGAGACACTCGAATTTACATTGTGATTTTTCAAAAAAATTTCAAAACCCAAATAAAAATTCAAATCCCTCCCACCCAAATTCTAAACTAGTTTTTTTTTAAAAGATAATAATAAATAAATAAAGAATTTAATTTGAAAATAATAAAATTAAAAAATATAAATAAGAAAAAAAATAATTATAAGTAGTATTTAAATACATGTGCTTGCATATAATAATAATAATTTAATTTTGAATACGGACTAATATCAACAAGAATATAGATTAATATGGATGACAGAGAAAGAGACAATCAAAACTTTGCTCAATCTACATACTAGTATGTCATTCAAAAAATACACGTTCTCATTGTCTTGGATGTTCTAGTCAAACAATTTAATCTTCTATTTTTGTTTACTATTTATGTTATAAAGTTATATGCTTTAATTTAATCATCATTTTAAGGATTTTGTCAATTTCTTGTTTTCTTTAATATATTATTTTTATTTTTTGCTAATATGTTTTTAAATATATTTTTAAATAAGTCATCAATCGTTAAAATAAATTATCTTATAATTTTTTTATCTCACACTTTCATTATATTATAATTTTATAATAAAATATTTATGTATTATAATATTAATTATCAAAATTAAATTATTATTATGTGCAAGGACACGTGTTTAATACTACTTATAATTTAATTTTTTCTTATTTATATTCATTTTCAAATTAAACTCTTTATTTATTTATTATTATCTTAAAAACAAACCAGTTTAGAATTCAGGTTGGGAGACCCGAATTCTTAACTGGGTTTTGAAATTTAAAAAAAAAAACCACAGTGTAAATTCGAGTTCTCCCAACCCAAATTTTTATTATGAATAGTAAACATGTATATTTTGGTAAATATATATTTTTTTATGTATGTTTTGGTGAAAAATTCAGCATAACACATACGTTTTTCATTTGTATTTTTTTTTTAATAACAACTGATATGCACAAATTAGAAGGCACACTGATTTAGGCACAAATTAGAAGGCACACTGTGATTTAGGCACAAATTCTCAAAGGCTCTCATATTTTCTTAAAAACTGAGCACGCACCATAAAATTGAATTCTTATCAAAATTCACTTCACATAATTTATTTCATAATTAATATAAAAAATTCTTTAACTAAATAAATTAAAAATTAAATTGTCTCAACTAATCCTATTTATGCTATTACCAAATGATTCGTAAAATAGTGATGCGCAAGAATAAATGTACCTTATGTAATAGTATGGATGACTAAAAGTTCAAATATCGAACCTAAAGAATTAATTATGTTCTCAAAGTAATATATTTTTTAACTCAATATTGAAGAAAAATTTTGAAATTAACATGTGATTGATGAACGGTTATCTAATTCAGAATTGAATCTAAACAAGCAAAAATATGTGAAAGGTCACGTGAGATGAATATTCAGGGATTATGATTTCATACAAACCAATTATCCCAATCCTAATTCTAACAAGATTCTTTATGATTGTTAATTGTCAGTTTTCCAAAGTCAATTATTAGTTATTGATTGTTATCTAATAATGTTCTCTATCTTAAGCAATATTTAATTGATGGTTGATGAAGTGTTAATTTAAGCCAAATGATTATGATTGATGACTAGGGTGATTAATAAATTTTCTAACTAGCCTATCGAATATTATCCAACCAAATTGGCGATGCAGTTTGGTATAACATATTCTCTTTCCAATTTTATCAATTACATGTATATGATCACTACCATGTAATTGATTAAGTATTAGAACGACCATTTTCAAATAGAAATTAAAAGAGAGGAAGAGAACCAATTAATTGAATAACATCAAGAATGTCATCAAAATTAAGAAAGAAGATCAAGGTAAGTTACATCATAATTCTTGGAATTTTCAAATAGAAATTAAAAGAGAGGAAGAGAACCAATTAATTGAATAACATCAAGAATGCCATCAAAATTAAGAAAGAAGATCAAGGTAAGTTACATCATAATTCTTGGAGAAGGGAGATTAGCCACTAATAGCTGTGAATTTGCTAGAAATCCAAAAAAGAAGCATAAACATACCAAGAGGGACAAAATCTAGGTGTGGAACCTTCCCAATCTTATCACCACGCTTCATTGGGGCTAAGTACTCTTACATCATACTCTTGCTCTCTTAGGACTCAAAATTTCACAAAAGAGTAAAAACTAACAAACTAGGGTCTAAAAGAAACTATTTATAGCAACAAAATTAAGTGACAACAACACATCTTGATCCCAGTTGTGATCAACCTATCACGTGCGTGATGGCTTCTCACCAAATGCTCCTTGATCACCACTTTAACTAATCTAACCATAAACTGTGAGTTCTACCAACAATTTATATCATAAATGCATGCAATAGGCCTAAAACTACACATAAAAAGGTAATCAACCTCCAGTTTATCAACCTCACCACACAATTACTTACCAATTATCAATTTTATTCTAACCATCTATTAATCTTCTTCTCACAAGACTTATAAGACTTATCTTTTAAATTTCAATTAATTACTACTAATGAAATTAATTTTATTTAATATATGTACCTAAAATTGAGGGTGTTACAATATTGACTTTTGTATTGTGCTTAATTACATTATAAATCATGGACTACTCACTTTTATCTTCTTAGCTCCGTAGTTATTGTCTTTAATTCCTTCCACTTTTTTAAGTTTAAAATTTTTCCTAAGAATATCATCTAAAACAAATTCATTCAAGCCACTACTTTAATGCTTTTTTTTTTCTTGTTTAAAGTATTAGTATTAACATAAGAGAAAATAAACTATGTAGTGACAATGTAAAATGAGTTTACATTGTTATTTAATCACAAACTAAGATATATCATAAGTTTGTTGACTTTTACAATAAAAACTTTAAAAGTTTATTTCTCTCTTCTTAACTGGATTCAAGTTGTAGAGGTATCATCTTTTCCTTCCTACTTTTTGTTATTTTCATGAGTTTATAATATTTTTCTAGTTGTCTTCCTGATTTACTAGGGTTTTCTTTTTAACAATCTTGGCCTATTTATTTTTCTTTTCAATATTTGAAATTAGGCATTATTTCTGAATTTATTTGTTTGATTGTTGGTGGTGTTCAAAATTCAGTTATGACATTGATGATTGTTGGTGATTAAAACAATGATGATTCATGTCCAAAGCAAAACAGTGAATGCCACATTTTCATTTGTGTGATTAGATCTAATTCAAAAATTAGGTCTTCTTTTTGTGATTATGCAAGTGGATAAAGAGGGAAGGGATCATAAATATGTTGGCAGATATTTTTAGGTTTTATATCTTTGGAGTAGTTGGGGTTAGTGTAGCTAGCACGTCATGTATTGCATGTTTGTTATGAATACTATAAAATATCTTTACAACAGTGAAACTGATTGGAAGTATAATAAAGCTGAGGCTCAATATGTTATTCTGGTGGAGCTTCTTCAAGCAAAATTGTGAGGGAAAGTACTTTTATGAATTGGTAGGTATAAATTTTATATTTATCTATTTCTTTATACAAATTAAATAGGTGAAACATGTTTTGTGTGTATTACATGTTTTGAATGCTAGTCAAATATTCATTTTGCTTGCTCTTTTCTTGTGTGTTTCCTTTGTTCTTTTCACTTTTAGGCTTGTATTGAGGAGTGCATTAGGTAGATATGTTATAATAAGACACAATATGGTGTTCCCTATAAGCAAGCACTAACTGTTTTACTTTTCAATAGAAACACTTTTGACCGCGTTGCACTTAATGTGTGATCATTTATCTTTCTTACTATCAACTTTTGATAGAAATACCTTTTGTTTGTGTGAAAGTTGTTACGCTACATATAAACCTGAAACTGCCACATCTTTACACCATAACCACCCTTTCTAGTTTGGTTTTGTTGATCTCTTTTTCTCTCATTCAAGAAATTGGAATGCCATGGATCTAAAGTTTTATTACATTTGATACCATTGTAAACAATGATATACTCTTTTTTCCTACTTCGGTCCTTTCTCCCATAAGAATTACATTTGATACCATTGTAAACAATGATATACTCTTTTTCCTACTTCGGTCCTTTCTCCCATAAGAAATAAAGGGTTTTGGTTGGAGGATTTTTAATGAGGCATACTTGGGTATTCCGAAATAGTAATAGAAATATTTTCATAGTTGGTTGGAGGATTTTTCATTCAACATTCCGATTTGACCTATTGGCATCTCAATCTAACTCATGTATTCAAACTTAACCAAAAACACAAGTTAAAAAACCATCCTACCTGACATTTCAATCTCACCTATTGGCATCTCGGTCTGACCCTTGCATTCCAACTTGATTAAAATAGTCAAGTTGGGAATCTTACTAGTCGCTATTTCGATTTAGCCTATTGGCATCTCTGTCTAACCCACACATTCAAACTTGATAAAAAAATACAAATTGAGAAATCATCCCACCCGACATTTCGATCTGACTTGCATCTTGTTCTAATCACTGCATTAGAACTTGGTCAAAAAAGACAAGTTGAGAAACCATTCTACTCAGTCATCCTTACTAGACCTTCAACATCTTAGCCTAAGCTACTTGATTTTATGACAACTTGATCTCACCCAACATGACAACATCTATACTTAACCAAATTGAAACAAACACATGTAGTTTCATTGATGGAAATAGAATATATACCATTCTACACCACTGGACGAACAACGACCTTGGAAAAAAGTAGTTAGGCAACAAGCTGATCTTTGATGGACGTTGGGGACTCCTCATTGTGATCATCACTAGGAACCTCCTCCTCCACCAGCTTACCCCTCATTGTTATATCTTTTTCAATGTCGAATATGGCGAGGTCAACATCCATGAAGAAATACCCTATATGATTAAAATGACTTTCTTGAAGTCGGCCTCATGGTTGTTCTTGATTGCTGCAAGGACTTCATCAAGCTCATCCTTCATTTTCTTGTCAACATCTGTCACCTTGGTTTTTACATGCTCCATCTCTCAGTTAAGCCTCTCGACCTTGGCCTCTGAGGCTTTAGTGAAACTCTCAGCGTTCACCGCCCTAGCCAATAGGGCCTCTTCATTCTTTTCTACCACCTTTATCTTGTCCTCAACATATTTGGTAGCCTTGCAAGACTCTTCAGCCAATTGAAACAAAGTATCATTGGCCTTTGTTGATTCGATGAAGCCTTTTTCATCTTTCTCCAATCCTTTTAAGCCTCTAGTAGCTCCACATGTCCTCTTTTCATATTCTTCAGGCCAAAGTTGGGCAATGCCTCAAGAGAAGGCTTGAAAGCCCGAGAAGGCATGCATACTAACCCTTAGACTAAGCTTCTTCAGAACCTTCTATTTGCCCTGACTCAAAAAATTATAGTTGATGAGGCCCAAGGTTGAAGTCGTGACCCCATAGTGAAGATCGACCATCCATCATTGACAAGATATCCGAGTTCTTTTTAGTAATCACAAGCGGCGACCCTCAAGTAGAAGGAGTAGGAACTTTAGCACTTTTGGCATGAGCATTCTCATCCTCAAGGTGAATGGTGGCAGGCTTCTTCCTTTTTGAACCATGGCCTGCTCGCTCGATATTCAGTAGAGGCACCTAAGGAGAACTGCCCTCAACATAAAAACAACAACCTTTTTCTTTTTCTCGGCCTGCAACTTCTTCAGGCTTTTGTAGTCGTATTTAAAGAATGCATCAGTAAAGAATCACGTTATAAGCTAGAATAAAGGTGAGCCAACAAAAACTTACAATCCTTGTCATGGTTAGGAGTCCGTCTTAGAGTATGGAATGTCCAAAATTGTCCGATGGTGCGTCGTTCGAGTAAGCTTATGCAACACTACCATGTTGTTTGGTCTACTTTGCACATATCTACATCTTTTTCACCAGAAAATGTTTATTCGGCTTTCGGATCCAGTAGAAGGGAAACTTTGGCCTCCCAACCTCAAAATAAATCAACCATCCTCTCAAGACCTGACCGCACCTTGAACCCTCCCTCACTTAAAAATATTTGTAAGAGGTAGTGGCATTTGTGATTTGTGGAGCTTGGTGTTTTGAAAGTAGTTAAGGAGGATGTGGAGTTTTCTATCAACCGGGAGGGGGTGGTTGGCGGAGATTGTGGCATTTGTGATTTGTGATTAAAACAATATTTTAAAAACTTAGTTTTAGTCTTAATTCTTACGTTTACACAGAAATATGTATCTTTTGTCTAGGACTAAAACCACATCACTCTTAGAAATGAAAAGACTAAAAGCATATAAGTTTGAGATATTCTTCCTCTTTCACCTTCAAGAAGATAAAATTCTTTTAGAGCATCTCCCGGTCCATCTATTTTGGGCTAATGTTTATTTATCTTTTACGTGCTTTCTGTGTTTAGGAGTCTGAAAGTACCTAATCCCCACTTATCCCACAAGCAAAAATGGATGAGATGTATGTTCCTTCCTCCATGTACTTTCTTCCAATGAATGTCCATGATGACGTTATGGCACAATTTCAACCACCAAGCTTGCAAGTGCTTCCTTATGATAGCAACAATTTCCACGGTACCTTTCGTTCCAACTGACTACGATTAGTCCACAAGGTATACCTGCAATGATGCTTCTGTATAATCAGAAACATTTATGGCTTCACCCACCAACTCTCATAGATTTCCCAAAATTTGTGCATGTTTGGGAGATAAACTAACTTCTCTTATTATTTGATTAAGGAGCATCATAATATATGCTATGATAATTTTCTTTTAAAAGAAATTAAAAATTACTTATCTGGTCCTTATACCCTAAACTTAAAAATCATCCCAAACACTTTTGAATCTCTTTTAGTCCTTGTTATTATAAAGTGACAACTAGTAAAAGGTAAAATTTGTGTAATAGTAGAGACCAAAAGGGATTTGAAGGTTCTTGTATAAAGACTAAAAGGAATGATTTTAGGTATAAGAATTTAAAGAAGTATTTTTTTTTTCCATTTCTAAAACATACGTATAATAAACAAGGTTTAAATATGAAAGTGCATGTTCATCCTTGTCCTTTATATGCACTTTTTTTTATTGGTAAAGTGTCATTTATATACAGTAATTTAACTACATACATGTCAATTTAATTGTTACAAAATACTGAATGACTTTCCAATTCCTATATTGAAGCCCCATTTGAAATTACGTATAATAAAATAAAGTTTAAATATGATTTTAGTTCTTCAAAGAAAAGGCACTTTCGATTTTGATCCTCTAATTAAAAAATTGTTCTTTTTTATCCTCCATATTTGTAGAATGTTTTTTTAGTACCTAAAAGTGAATTTGAGACATTATATTTATGCTTGCATAGTTATATATTATCGCTAGTACTTAAGTAAATTTTTATGAATATCATACACACATGTTCTTTTCGATCTCATATTCATCTTATTTTTCTTTGTATCTTTCTCTTATTTTTCAATCGCAACATTATCTTTTCTATAAATTTCTGTCTCTACTTTTTTCTTTTATATGTCTCTAATTTATTCACACTCCAAATCATCCCAAATGGGATAGATGGATATCACAACTCAAATTTTATATATTAAATGTAACGATAGGTTAGCAATGAAGGAACATGTTATGTGATGATGCATTGTATAAGCTGCAGATATATTAATTTTGGATTTTGTTGCCTTGGTTCTATATATACACTATATACCACTATTAAATTTAGCATTATGTAAACATAAAGAGTACGTGGTTAGAAATATATATTACTTTAATTAATATTAAATTTAGTAATATCGTTTTATATGGTTTATACAGATGCCTTTACGATGAATATATTCTTTTGTGCATATAGGGAAGTTTGGTTGTAAGAATTCACTCATATCGCGATTCCCTTAATCAAGCAAGGGTATGATATATTTAATTTGTTAGATGAGTTATATCAAAAGGGGAATCTTTTCCTACTTTATTATTTGAACAACCTGCATTATAACAATTATGAGTTTGGTTGGAAGAATTCACTCGTATCGCAATTCCCATAATCAAGCAAGGGTATGATACATTTAATTTGTTAGATGAGTTATATCAAAAGGGGAATCTATTCCTACTTTGTTGTTTGAACAACCTGCAATATAGAACAATTATGAGAATATACTACAAATTTGTTGAATATTTCTCTCTTTTTTCCCTGTGAAATCGGTTGTGAGGAAACCCACATCACCTTTCACGTAAGTGGATCTACATTCAAATCCTAAATTTTCTTAATTATCCTTCATTTTAATTACAAAAATAAACATTTTCCAAATGCTAAGGAAAGAAATAAAAAAATATTATATAAAAATAAAAAATTATTTAAAAAAACCTTTTAATTAACTTAAAAAATATGTTTAATATTCTTTAATTTAACAAGACCCTTTGATGGAATCATAAATTAGAGTTTTCTCAACAAAATCCTAAAGTACACATAAATTGTTTAAACTCATAATTTCTTGGGAGAAAATTTTTATTTTCCAAATAAATGCAATATTGAAAAGTCAAGAACATGGTTCTAAATTACTGTTGTGGTTGTGAGTGCGGTTGTGGATGTAGATTGGACCGTTGCAACGTGAAATAATTATACGATTGTATTGAATGTAAAAAATGAATTATAATTATTCTAATTATTAATTTGTACATCTTTAATTTATAAGATACCATAATTTTTCTTTCATTTTAAAATTTTGTATCCCCCAATATCTCAAATGGTCTTATTCATTCAACCTTTGACACATAGATGTTAAAACTTGAATCATTCTCTCTCCTTTTTTTTTATTACAAAAAGTGAAATAGAATAGGGTTAAGGTTCTGTTGCGACTCCAATAATTCCATTGCAATAATGTTGCGGGATTTATGTGATTGAAATTCGCACCACAATGGACTGATGCGGTTGTAAGCACCAATGCAATAATAATATTGCAGCCACAATTGTTGTTATGGATACTACTACGAAAGAGGTCTTTTACAACGTACTTTCTAAGACATTTCCTAAAAACTCGTCTTAGAATATGAGATGGTGACAATTTTGTAAATATTACGAGATGTACGACAGTGTTTAAAGTATACAAAGACGATTTTATTATAACTGTCTTAAGAATAAAGGATACAAAGACGGTTTTATACAAAAATCGTCTTTGAAATTCATACTTGCTTTATTCTATTCTCCTTAATTTCTGTTTGCGTCTCACCTTATCCCTAAAATCAAAGCCACTGTCCATCACTCTCTCTCCTCTAACCCTTGGATTCCAATCAATCTTCGTCACTCTCTCTCCTTGGATACCAACAGAGCAACAACAACAACAACAACACAAACACGACAACCTGATCTCCAAGCTTCTGGAGCCGTTGAGTAAGGACTAGCTACTCATCCTTCTCTGCGACGTGGCAGAGATCGAGGACTGCAAGGCCGTCATCGACATTGTCTCTAACAAGTCCAAGGGCTACGAAGTACACGTAGAAGAAGATCTATGTGAGCAACGCTGGTGCGGATCTGGATCTGCAGAAGGTTCTCGCGTTTTTCTTGCGGTTTGGGGAAATATACGAAGGGTCGTTGGGGCTTGACTAGGCTACCGTCAAAACTAAAAGGGTTTTGTTTATTTGTTTACAGGAGTCCAAAAAGTGCAAGGAGAGCATTGGAGGAGCCTTAGAGTAATTGTTGTCGGTATGAAAAGCTGGCGGTGAGCATCTCATGCTCCGGAGCGAAGCAAGGAGAAAAGAGAACCGAAACCTTTGAAGAAGACACTGTGGAGAGATCTGAAATTAGGGAAAAGGAATGACTGGGTAGAGAGAATGAGAAGTGAAAAAGGAAGTGGTTAGTAGAGAGACCGAAAGAGAGGTTCGACGAAGAAGGGGAGAATTCGCGTGACGATTGGTAGAATAGCGGAGGTGGCCTTGCCATGGTAGAAGACTTCGAGGAAGTTTTTAGCGATGTGAGAGATAAGCTTCACTACAACAATGTATCTTTTATGTGTTCTTTTTCTTTGGTTACATTGATGACAAATATCTCATTTCAATGTTAAAATTGCATGTTTTTGCAGGTGCTAATAATTTAATTCCTATGGAAATTGCTCTAAAGATTACTACAAAGATATGGGCAAATGAGAGATTTGTAGTGTACATTGTTATTCCAATGTGGCCAGTGGATGTTCCAACTGGTGCTTCCACTCAGAGAATTCTATTTTGGCAAGTATGCTACAAGTCACAAGATAAAAGCTAACTTTCATATTATGCCACTTGTATTCCTGCTAATAAATTGAGATTTTGAATGCCCAGTTGACCTGCTGATTTCTCTACTCATCAGAATATAAGAAATTACTTAAACTTGTGTGAAGCTGGAACAACTTATAAGTGGTAATTGTGTTTGACTGTGAGAAGAGTGCTCTTATGAAATTTGCTTGTTTTTCTTTTATCATGTAATGTCCTAATTTAAAGTATGCTAGCATACATTGGGTATGGTGTGTTATAAGGAATTGAAGTGATGAAGTAAACTATCTTTTTAACCAGCACTTTGTGAATTATACATTTTTGTTTCAATTACTGTGACAGTGATGGTGAAAGTTGTGCATATGGATTTTGGAATTCTATGCACAACATGAAACTATATATGTTTTATTAGTTCTTATCTTGTTCATGAGTTCATTTGAATGTTATGCAGAAGTCTGAAAACATGCACAAGAAAGAGGGTTCTAGTGTTAGGCCAAAAACTTCAATGCTTCAAAAGGCTCTTCATGACGTAAGTGAAAATGGTTGCAAAATGTAACATTGAATATTTATGTTCACATTTATCATGGATATGAATTGTGAAATGTTTGTTTCTAATGCTAATTTTTTCTTTTCTCTTCTTTTGTTCATTTTGAATAATGTTACATTTATCATGGTCCTTAATCTTGCCATGCTTTGTTTTTCATATTGTACCTGTGGCTTAAATCAATGAACTTGTATTTAATTCTGTCTTTTATTTCTTATCCAACATTTGTACTACAAGGAAAGAAGTTGCAGACAGTGTTGAATATAGGGGGAGCTGGAAAGAAGATCAAGACAAGGATGAAGCCCTTTGATTAATTAGATTTTAGCTTTTTACATGCCATTCAATAGAAAACATTTGTAATTTGTTAAGTTGTTCAAGAGACTTATCTTATGATCCTTGCATTGCATGAGCATAATCATAAACATGCATACATGATTTGACAAAAGCATAAAAGGTTTCATGTTTGCATATAGAAAGAAATTTCTCATGGTTAAGTTTTGGAAAAACTCATTTAACACTGATTTAATCGATTACCAGCATTGGTAATCTATTACTTAATCCATAAAGAACATAGTAATCGATTATAGGTAAATGGTAATCAATTACACAATACAAAAACCCAAAACATGTTTGACTGCTTTAATCGATTACGATTAACTCTAATCGATTACATCAGCTTATGTCTAAAACCAATCAGATTGCTTTAATTGATTACATATTGGTTTAATCGATTACATTGTTCATATATCTTTTCCAGATTGTGACAAGAACACTTTAATTGATTATTTTGGAAATTAATCGATTAAATTGACGATTTAATCGATTACATGCAGTTAAATATGTTTTTATATAAAGATATTGGGTCTGTGCTTTTTAAGAAGAATTTTGAGAACCTGAGTTTACGAATTACCCATCACTCCCAAAAGCTTTCAAAAATCTGAGAAAAAGATATTCTAAGTTTCATACATCTTGTTTAAAATAAACTCAAGAGTTATGCATCATTGAGCATGTTGCTTTGAGCAAGATTCAACATGATTTTTCAAGAGCTGTTTTCAACATTAGCATTCATTCAACTTGAGTTTGTTTGGTAAAATTCATTCATTCATCCTCTAAAGGATCATAAGGTTGTATCTTTCTTGAACTCTTGCTGTGAATTGCTTGCTTACTTTTAATTCTAGTAATTTCTAAGATCAGAGTTTCTTTAGAGCTTTTTCTAGAGTAGTGTTCTCTGGAGGAAAGAACAGAGTAGTGTTCTCTGGTTCTTGATCATTAGAAGTCTAATAGGGCTTTAGATTTCAATTTCTTTATCTAGGGTGGATAAAGGTGATCATTTGTAAAAGCTTGTAAAGAACAAATTTTGATTTAGTAGAACTCTAATCAGGGTTTGGTTAGAAGACACTGGATGTAGCTTCTCTTTTGAGGGGTGAACCAGTATAGATTTGGTGTTCTCTTGATTCTTATATTGCTATCTTAATCTTGCTTATCTTGTGGTTAATCTCTTTCAAGATCAACTAAAACATTTTGCAATTGTTTAAAGTGAAGGGTGTATCTTGATTGATTGAAAGTTTCTGATTTTTACAAGGGAAAACTTGTGATACACTACTAGAAAAATTAGATTTAACATTGTTAAGCTAACATCGGTTTTTGAAATGCGATGTCAATTTCGTAATTAACAGGACACGTTAACATTGGTTTTTCAATGAAAACCGATGTTGTTGTTGTTATTATAAAACCCCCAAATTAAACACTGTCAGTCTCGCGCCTATATAGAAACCTCATCTCTCCCACTCATTCTCGCGATTTTCATGCAACCTGAGTGTCATTCTCTGACACATTCTTCACTCTCGCACGCATTTGAAGCCTATCACATTGTCGCCATTGGAGTCATCTCTCTTGCTCTCTAGTGTCATTATCTCTGGGTCGATCTTTCTCCTTCTAAGTTTTCCTCTGGCGGTCTGGTTCTGTCATTGCTACTGCACCTTTGTTTCACGCCATTTTCTTTGTATGTAAAATCATTTTGACTGTATTACTTGCTTTTAGATGTTTTGGTAATTTATTTAGGTTTTTCTACTGTTAGGTTTTGTGTACCATCAAAATCTATGTGCGGTTTTCCACTTAAGGTATGCAAACCAAAAGCGGTGCTACACTGACCTACATATAAACCTCTATCATTGTTATTGGTTTTTTTGTACTCTAATTGCCTGCTGCATATAAACCTAAAGCATGTGATTCAACACCGAAATTAGTTTTTTCTTCTGCTGTTGATTCTACATATTGGTTCTACTAGTGAATGGACTTAAATTATGTTGTCTATTGTGCTTATGAATTTTGTTCAGAACTTAATTCTAGAATGGACTTAAATTATGTTTTGTATTGTGCAGCAATTGGTGTTTTGGCATTGACAATATTTGGACCCCGTATACTCCAATAGTTGTATAGTCGCAAGTTGCCATTTCTTTTTAATGATGATGACAACTTCCATTACTTGAATTTTTGTTATGCTTTTTAATGTGGGCCTGCATGATGCCTTTTGTTTATATTATTATTTTTAATTACTGACTAGCTACAGATCGTTGAAGGTGAAAAAATAATGCCAACAATGAAGTAATATTAGTGAATTGTAGTGTTGAGTGTGAGGATGGTCCCAATGTGTACGAGGGGGAACCAAGGGAAAATTAGTAGGGTGCTGTGTTGCGGGGTTGTGAGAGAGAAAAATATCAAGGATAAGACGTTGGCGTGGGTGGGAATGCTTAGTTGCTTAGGCAACACTAATGGTGTGTTTGATTTTTTGTAAAATAATTATTATACTATGTGATTTTTTGTAAGATGTTTGGGGATCGATTTATTGCTCTAATGCAACATGTTTGGGAATAATAGACTACCACATAATTAATGGTCTTTTTCTTCTTTAATCTTAAGTGTCTCTGCTGTATGGTACTTAAGTAGTCTAATGCAATGATAGGTGTGAATTAAATCATTAATGGCAATGGGGGAAAACAAATGGCATGCCTAATGAGGAGAATTTTTTGTTGAAAAAGCATTTGTTCTTAGTCTTCCTATATGATAATTTTGTGATTCATTGGACATATGAAACTGTGTTAGTTTGTTTATTAGACAGTTCTTGTTATGTGTGCTGCACCAGTTTTGACTCGTGTAGGTATTTGAAATCCTTTTTTGAGTGGTTTGCTAATTGGTAATTTTGTGATCGACAAAACTTTGATTATTTTCAATTTTTCCAAACTGTTTCTGACTCTTTATGATTGGAGCTGAGATAGGAAATGTGTTCTTAAACAACTAGACTAGGAAATAAGAAATGGATTCATAATTCGACCTGAGAGATTCTATCCCTATACTAAAACATGTTGAAGTTAATTTCAAGCGCATTATTGGAAATTAGTCCCTATATCTTTAGATATAAACTGTAATTACCATTTTTTTGTTAATGAATATAGGTTATCACAAACATGACTTAGTGGGTTTACTCTCACTAATGAGATGTTGTAATCGCATTGTTTGCAACCAAGCTTTTTCATTAATTATAATGTTTCCATCATGTTTTTATGTCAAGTGTTGGTGTCTCATTGAGTAGCATTAGCCCAATGCTGTTGTTACTTCCTTGATGAATGACCTCAAAGAAACTTCACTTAGCAATAGGTTATAAGTATAATTTCTATACACTGTCTTTATAAACAATTTTTATAGTGAAAACCAATTATTGTTTATTATTATTATTGTTCTTGCTCTTGAGGATAATTATGTTCAATTTCATTGCTATTTTTGTTTTTCCATTCTGATCAAAATGGCATTGAGGACAACTAAATTGAACTGTATGTGTTTGACTCTCAACCAGTCAAGTATAGAAAGTTCAAAAATGAACTTTGAACTACTCATGCTATGTCGGAGTGCTGTTGTGTGTTGAGTTTACCAATGTGTTGCTATGGGTCACATTAGGGTATGAGTCACATTAGGTTATGAACTAGATACTCAATATCCCATTAGGCTATTCTTTCAAGCTGACCTGTATCCTTGTTAATACCTTTCTAGTCAACTGGTTTGTGTTTGTGGTTTTGCTATGGGTCAAGAATTTTGGTTTGTTTATGTTTGACAAAGTAATTAGGGTATTCTTTGAAGCTGATTTGGGCATTTTTCTATTTTTAAGCTGATCTGGACCTAACTTAGGTCACTCTCATGACGCTTCCACTGTTGGTGTCATTCTCGGAGGTGGTTCTCTCGCTCGTAACTTCTGGTGGCTCCCACAAGGTTAGCAACTTCCATTGACTTTGTATTTAGTGGTTTTGTAACTTGTTTTATGTGATTAATTACTAGTGCTTTATATATACAGTAAATGTTCATTAGACAGTTTGGATTAATCGTTGTATTGATTCTTGAATTGTCCGTTTGGACAGTTTGGGAAGACTCATATTTTTATAGTATATTCATATGTATATGTTGAGTTTCTTTTCTTAAATTTGAGAAATTTCGGTATAATGCATTTCACTTTGTTCTCCGGCTGCATACTTGATTGTGGTGAAACTCATGTCATTGCTTTCATGTCGTGCACTCAGAGATCAAAGCGAAATGTTGCCGAAATTCTGTCAAATTTAAGATAAGAAACTCAACCTATACATATGAATATACTATAAAAATATATCTTCCCAAATGGGATAGGGCCACACCTTTAATGGAAAAAGTGAGGTTTTCATGCATGGAATAACTTTGTGAGTATCACAGAGTTATTAATTAGATGGATTGAAGTTGAATGAATGCAAGTCGCATCATGGTTGAGTATGAGGAAGGTGTTGAACATTTCTTGCAATTTGCCTCCAAAAGAAGTCGACCAGATGGGGATGAAAAATATTTTTGTCCTTGTATAAATTGTTTGAATGGGAGACGCCAAGCACTAGACGATATACGAGAACATCTTCTGTGTGATGGGATTAAGAAGAATTATACTACATGGATTTGGCATGGTGAATTGATAGACATGCAGATGGGGTCGCAAACTGAACTGCTTGATGTTGATATCAGAGATCAATTAGAAGATATGATTCATGATCTGGGACATGAGTCTTTTCAGCAAGCACATGCCCCTATGTATGATACATTAGAAAGTGATTCAAAGAAGCCGTTGTATCCAGGGTGCAAAGACACATGACACTATTGTCAACTGTGTTAAATCTGGTTAATTTCAAGGCCAGATATGGGTGGAGTGACAAAAGTTTCAGTTCACTGCTTCAAGTAGTTCAGGACATGCTTCCAGATGAAAACACATTGCCAAGAAGTTACTATCAGGTGAAGAAGATACTTTGTCCGATGGGTATGGAGTATCAGAAAATTCATGCTTGTCCTAATGATGCATATTGTACAAAAATGAATTTGAAGAAATGCATAAATGTCCCAGGTGTTGGGTATCACGGTACAAAGTGAAGGACGATGACGACTGTAGTAGTGATGAAAGTACAAAGAAAGGCCCCCCGCAAAGGTGTTATGTTATCTTTCGATCATTCCAAGGTTTAAACGTTTGTTTGCTAACGCAGATGACGCTAAAGACCTTACATGGCATACAAATGGGAGAAACTGTGATGGATTACTCTGCCATCCGACAAATTCCTCCCAATGGAAGAAGACTGATCGTTTGTATCCGAAATTTGGCAAAGACCCAAGAAATCTTAGGCTTGCAGTTGCCAGTGATGGAATGAATCCCTATGGCAGTTTAAGTACTCAGCACAGTTCGTGGCCTGTTTTGCTAGTCATTTACAACCTGCCTCCTTGGTTGTGCATGAAGCGAAAATACATGATGTTGTCTATGATGATATCGGGCCCAAGACAGCCAGGAAATGACATTGATGTTTATCTTAGTCCCTTGATTGAAGACTTAACAAACTTATGGGACAAGGGGGTTGCCGTGTTTGATGGGTATCGAAAGGAGACATTCAAGTTGCATGCAATGCTATTTTTTACCATTAATGATTTTCCAGTGTACGAGAATTTGAGTGGATATAGTGTTAAGGGCTATCGTGCATGCCCTATCTGTGAGTAAGACACGCGCTACGTACAACTTAAACATGGAAGAAAAACAGTTTACACTCGCCATTGACGTTTTCTGAAACCTTATCATCCTTATTGGTGATTGAAAAAAGCATTTAATGGAAGTCAAGAATATGAAACTGCACCGATTCTGTTAACCGGTGAGTAGGTTCTTGAGTGGGTTGAGCACATCCATACTATATTTGGAAAGACCCAAAAGAAGCTGAAAGGTATTACTTGCATATGGAATAAGATGTCGATATTGTTTGATCTTCCATACTGGTCTGATCTAGATGTTAGACATTGTATCGATGTTATGCATGTGGAGAAAAATGTTTGTGATAGTGTCATCGGCACGCTTCTTAACATTCAAGGCAAAACAAAGGATGGTTTGAACACTCGTTAAGATCTTGTTAAGATGGGTATACGTGAGCAGTTACATCCTAGGTCTAATGGTAAGCATGTTACACTTTGTCAAGAAAGGAGAAGATAAGTTTCTATCATTGTCTACGCTGAGTGAAAGTGCCACAAGGATACTCTTCAAATATTAAGAGCCTTGTGTAGGTCAAGGATCTGAAACTAATTGAGTTAAAGTCTCATGAAAGGGTATACAAAGAATCTTCACTGTCCTGAAGTATCCATAGTTGAAAGGTACATTGCAGAAGAAGATGTAGAATTTTGTTCAGAGTACCTTGAAAAGACAAAACCTGTTGGGCTTCTCGAGGCTCGGTATGACGGCAAAGTCACAGGTAAGGGTTCACGAGGGCTGCATGTTATAACGCTTGGTTTACAGGAATTGCAACAAGCTCACTTGTATGTCCTGAATAACAGTAATTAAGTCTTGCCATACATAGTTCGTCATGAAGCCTTAGTCAAGAAAAGTAATCCAAGAATGACGAAGAATAGGTTGTTGAAAGAGCATAACAAGACTTTCCTGAATTATTTTAAAGATACAATATTTAGTGATGAATCTTCATCTGAAACAATGAGGAAGTTAGCAGATGGGCCTAAAATAAATGTTAGAAGTTGGTAGGGGTACGATATCAACAAGTACTCGTTCTACACCAAACAACAAGATGACAAGAGCATAATGCAAAACAGTGGGGTTAGCCTTAGGGCTGAGTTGCAGCATTTCGCTACTGTGCATGACCACAATCCACGTTTGGGGTGCATGCCTTACTTTGGAGTCATTCATGACATCTGGGAGCTTAATTATGTTACATTCACTATGTGTGTTTTCAAGTGTAAGTGGGTTGATATCAATAGAGGTGTGCGAACCAAGGACTTGGGATTTACTTTGCTAGATCTTAACAAGCTAGCTTATCAAAATGAACCTTTCATCATGGCAGAACAAGCTAAACAATTGTTTTATGTTCAAGATCCTTGTGATGAAAGGTAGTCAGTGGTACTACATGGAAAAACCATTGGTATTAATCTTGACGATGATGATTCAACCCTTGATATTGGTGTCACTCAATTCTTGACACAAATGCTTGACGTGAACAGAGAAGATGAAGTTGACAAAATTCATGCAAATCGTAATGATCATGATGAAGGGGAATTAATTAACATCGTTTAATGTAATTTTTTTTATATTAACTTGTTTCGACTTTTACAATTTAAGAAATAACCTTACTTGTCACTTAACTTTACTTATTTTTGTTTTTGTTTTTAATAGGATCATGACTACATCACCGAGCTCCCCTCCTCGTCTCGAGGCAGCACTTCCTATTCCTAATTCAACAGCTCCTTATCCTGAGTCAGCACCTTCACTGTCTATGGCGAAGAAGACTAGGAAGGCAACATGACTGAGGTCACTGGCTACCAAACCTACCGCTACTGACAGACCAGTGGTTCATGTGGATCCTGCCACTGGGAAGGCTAATGGTCCTCAGGCAAAGAAATTGATGACGTATCTAGGGATCGTGGCTAGAGACAAGGTGGATGTCACTATTGGTAATTGGAAGGAAGTTCCTACAGTGCAAAAGGAGTTGATTTGGGAGGACATTCATGTATTACAATTAAATGTCCAATGTGATTGCTTGAGTGCTACAAGTGTGGCAAATATGATCACTATGCGAAGGATTGCTACTCAGATAAGTGTTACAATTGTGGCAAGGTGGGACATTTTGCAAAAGAATGTCATGTCGAGAAAAAGGTGGAAGAGACAACCAACCTAATCACGGAATATGAGGAGGCAAAATAAGGTTTTCTTTTGATGGCACACAATGAAGTCAACACCAACAACGATGAGGTGTGGTACCTTGACACGGGTGCGAGCAACCATATGTGCGAGCACAAACACCTAGTCAAAGAGATGTGAAAGGTTGAAACTGGGCATGTGTCATTTGGAGATGCGTCGAAGATTGAGGTCAAAGGCCAAGGGACGGTTTGTTATTTACAAAAGGATGACTTAGGTGGGTCAATCCAAGATGTGTATTACATACCAGACCTCAAGAGCAACATTTTGAGTATGGAGCAACTCATGGAGAAAGGTTATTCACTACTTATGAAAGATAGGGTATTACACTTGAAAGATAAGCACAGGCGTTTGGTTGTTCGAGTTGAAATGGGGAGAAATCGCATGTTCAAGTTGAATTTGAGAAGTGTTCAAGAAAAATGTTTGCAAGTTGACGTAGAAGACAAGGTAGGAGTTAATGAAGCAAGCAGGTGGGATTGGAATAACTCAACGGAGGTTATCAACGAAAATGGAGGATCATCAACCGCTATACTAACAATGATACCGACAAATCTTGAAACTACCGATGATGAAGATGAACCACAACAACCCAAAATGCGAAGTTTGCAAGACTTGTATAATTCGACAAATGAGGAACATATTGTATGTCTTTTGGCAGATTCCAAGAATATAAGTTTTGAAGAGGCGGTGCAAGAAAAAAAGTGGCAAACTGCCATGGATAAGGAGATTAAAGCAATTAACCGCAACAACACATGAGAGTTAGTGTAACACCCTGAAATTTTGAGTTTCTGAGATAGATGTTTGATGTGTGTTATTTTGCTTGATTGTTTAACTTATTTCATAATTTGCTATTTTGTTAGGCTTTTGTCTTGGCATGAGTGTTTGGGGAATGTTAGGTTAAGTCAACTGTGGTTGCTGTACGTACACGCTAAGTGAGCTTGTCAAGTCATCTATATATAAGTATCATAGTGGTGCAGCGGAAGAGTGTTCTTTCTTCTTTTGCGCTTTTCTCTCTAACTTTCCACACCCTAAAAACCACTTCCATCAACCACTCTGACCAAGGACCACCGTAGCTTGCTGCAGAACCTCTACGCTAAAAGGAACCTCGTGACTGGAGCAGAAGTCTTCGAAAACCCTTCTTGAAGTTCGAACGAGAACGAAGCCCCAACCTTTCTTTTCTGGGCTTCCTT
The DNA here is from genome assembly GCA_013407115.1 of Glycine latifolia. NCBI lineage: Eukaryota > Viridiplantae > Streptophyta > Magnoliopsida > Fabales > Fabaceae > Glycine > Glycine latifolia. The sequence continues at coordinate 4,984 of QARZ01000600.1, read as the reverse complement.
GAGAGTGTTGTGTTGGACAAAGCTCATGCTTCAAAGGATAGTGTTATAACATCGCTAGACTATAATAGAAGGACTCCTGGTTAGGTAAGGGGAGTTTATTATGTTGATAATCAATTTTAGATACCATAGTTGGGGGCCAGGGAGTCCAACTATGAAGATAACTGCATGTCCCTGTTGTGTGCTGATTTTCAAGAAAATGTATGTCTTTAAACGAATGAGATGCAGAATGTTATGATTGATGGTGTTTGTGTGAAGATATTGATGTTGTAAGAATCCCTTGTCCGTGAAGTTGATGTCTGTTGCTGTGAACCCCCAAAACACCTTTTGATGGTGTGTTTGTAGAGGTGAAGGCTACCGGGTTAGTGCTATCCTTTTCCCTTCTTTAGAGTGACCGGGTTCCTTACCCGAGCTTGTTTCTTCTCTTTAGAGATGTTGAGCTCGTTTCCCCTTCTTTAGAGTTATCGGGTTCCTTACCCGGGCTTGTTTATTCTCTTTAGAGATGTTGAGCTCGTTTCCCCTTCTTTAGAGTGACCAGGTTCCTTACTTGGGCTTGTTTCTTCTCTTTAGAGATGTTGAGCTCGTTTCCTCTTCTTTAGAGTGACCAGGTTCCTTACCTGGGCTTGTTTATTCTCTTTAGAGCTATTGAGCTTGTTGCCTCTTCTTTAGAGTGACTGGGTTCCTTTCCTGGGCCCGTTTCTTTTCTTTAGAGTTATTGAGCTCGTTTCTTTCTTTAGAGTTGCCGGGCTAGTGCTGCCTGGTTAGTGAACCATCTCGGCTAATATTGGTAATGTTGTGGTTGTGTAAGTAATGATTGTATATGATAATGTTGGAATAGTGAAGGTTGGTATATGAGGTGATAATATTGGTAATGTTGTGGTTGTGTGCTATGCATATACCGGATAGTGCAATGATCGATTGGTTACTCTTGCGAGAAAGGATTTGTTCCTAGCCTTGGTCATTGCATCAGTGAGCCCATGTTGGGGCGGTATTTATGTACATGGGGGTGCATGGCGGGTCACCCTTGCGAGGAAGGATTTGTTCCTGGACGGGTCATGCATTGATGATGCCCATGTGACATATTTCATTTGTTTTACAGAAATATGATGATTGGTTGCAGAGTACGGAGGTACTGGGGGGGGGGCAGAACTATTTGGAACTCCTTTACTGAGACCCATGGTTGATCATCAGGGGGGGGGGGGAGTGGCCTGTGCACGACAGACTAACCCTGACATCCTGCTACATCATCTCCCTGTGTTGGACTATTTTGAGATGGTACAACATTGCATGCTGAGAGATGAGTCAGGAGCATGCATCATTCTAAGCATTATAGGTTGACTGTGGAATGTATTTGGATGATTGTCCTTGTTGTTGCATGATGAAAGGATTGGGTGTTGTGATGATATTATGATGTTTTGGATTGCCTTCTCTAACTACTGTTATCTATTACTTGTTATTTTTACATGATAAACTCACATTTACTTTGTTTATACCATGTGGATTGGTACTTGTGATAATCGCGAACCTTCGTTCGTGTGAGCAGACGGACAACATTAGGTGACTTGGAGGAAGATCTCTTTTTGGTTGGAGCCACCAAGCCGTCGTGATGACGATGAATCAGATTTCGGATAAGAGTTGTGTTTTGATAGTCAATTCTTCCGTAGATTAGTCTCTTGTTTTCTTTTGAAGAACTTGTACATTTCAGATGTGGATACTTGTAAATACAACTAAATTATGTTTTTGCATGTGAATGAATTGCGATGTTTAAATGTACTTTTATCTACGTTTTTGCTTCATGGTGATGATTATTTATTTGCGAAAAACTTACTACCACTTTCATAATCAATTATAAGGGATTCTCATTAAAATTTGTTATTAGAGTAATTAAGAATTAGTGATACAATAGCGACAAGGCGGGTCGTTACAGTTAATGGAGTTTTCAAAAGGAAGTCAGCCCAATGGTGTGAAGTGGGTGTTCAAAAATAAAAAATTGATCTGCATGAAGGATGGTAGAAACTTTTAAGTTTACGGAAGAGTTTTGTTGAGTAAACTTAAAAGATTAATGAGTTTAATTAGTAATTTTAGGAGAATGAAGGTCAAGAGTCAACAATGATGATAGTTTATGGCTATGAATGACTATAATGAGTTTTGATGGTGGGTTATGGTTATTAATAGGATTTAAGTCTTTTAAATTGTTGAAGAACATATTATAGTCTATAAATAGATCATTGTAATGTTAGACAAAATAAGAGAAGAGGATAGAAAAAGAAAAAGAGAAGAAAAAAAGAAAAAAGTTGAATAAAGTTTTTTTTTATAGAAATTGTTTTCTCCACAAACTTTTCCGGCATAAATTTTTTCAATTTTACAATATATATATATATATATACTGCTAGAAATTACGAGATGTTAAGCAAAATTTTAAATTTTATGTGACTTGTTATTTTTATATTTTAATTTAACTTTTTCTTGTTGTTATGAATTTGTATTAAAAAATGATTACTTATAGTCACATTTAAGTTATTCATACATGTTCAGCTAATCTCCTAGTAATCACCTGCATCTGTTCCCCCTAAATTCTATCCATGGTCTCCATTTCCAGTACATTAATTAAAATCACGAGGATTTCCTCTTCTTCTTTTCTTTCTGTTCAAACTGGCATTATCCACTTTCAACAGACTTTTTTGTTTGGCTATTATAGTAAATTGTCGAATCTCTTATTATTGACACCAAATTAGGCAAAGCTATAATAACTGATATTCTGGCATTTGATACTTCAATCATAAATCTTGATGCTCCATCAACTGGGGCATAGTTAGTCGATGTTGACATTGCCCCTTTTAGCTATTTCTAAATAAGCTGATACTTGATATCTGATGTTGATACTACAACAGTTAACTCCTTAGCTAATTCGCTTGCTAGCTGAATTTTGTAATCCATCCACAATAGATTTTACTGAGTGCCACCAAAACGAGATAAATATAAAAATCTTATCTAAATAGTTTTTTAATCTTAAATTTTCCTTTTGGCCAAATTACTAATTCCTCTATTTATTAATTTTATTCAATATGATCCATCTTTTAATAAAGGGTCCAATATAGTCCATTATTTTTCAAAAAATGCTTCAATGTTTCAACACGACATCAATGTTAATTGGATGAAAATTGCCATATTTAAACATTTTTGAAAAATATGGGACTGAGTTAGACCTTTTGTTAAAAGAGGAAACAAATTAAATTCAATAAAAAAACAGATGAATCAAATTAGTAATTTAGAGAATCTCTTCCTTAAATTGATACATCTTCTCTCTAACCTAAATTTTATTTTATAAAAAAATAAAGAACGAGTGCATGAAAATATTATAATGAGAAACATTACTACAAAAGTAAAATTAAATTTTAAATATTTAAAAAATGGTTATAACTGTAAAGTAAAATTAATGTACGTATTAATAATTTCCAATGAATTAATAATGCTTTTTTCAAGAAAAGTAATATTTAATAGAAAGATTCGATGCTTTCAGAAATTTTACAGGTAAAAAAAGGTCGAGGATTATGATGAGCATAGGATCAAAATTCTTTTTGAGAACTACTACGTTGTTAAAATGAAGCTGGGCATCACTTTAATTTGTTGCAAGTTGCAACCAGTTTTTCATTTTTAGCTGGTCTAGATCTGTGATATTTCACACAAGAATCGCCAGCTGTTGAAGGATATATATGCTTTATTTACATCTTCTTTTAACGTCCAATTGTTAAGTAAATCAAACTATTTTTCCGCTTCTGGTTAACCTTTAAGAAGTTGTTCCGTATCCATTATAAAATCACGTTCCGAATTAAGAGTTAGAAACTATCAGACCCGGCTTGACACAACTAAGAAGATTATACGAATGGAACGAAAAGGGACTACAGTTTATTTCTTACATAGACCGAATAACAAACAGCTTTATTAATAACAGAGCTGAAACTGAAATATCAGAAACTAAGATATAATCAATCATTCATTCAGAATGACATATATGCATGAATTTAGGGTCGTTTCCCATGGCCTCCAAAATCTCATAAGAAAGGAACACTTCAATGTCAATAGAACCTTCCTCAGCGCCAGCAAACAGAGTAACCATTCCGTTAAAGTCACCGCCACTTCGAACTGCCACAGGCTTTCCCCACCCAAAATCATTACCGTAGATATTGAACCTTGGAGAACTGCCAACGCACAAGACTCTATCATCAGCCACGCAACTCTGCAGAATTACGAACCTTGGGGTTCTGACCCAAGCCTCATAGTGGTTCTTCACCTTCTCATGAGAGTTCAAAGAAATCATCTTGTTAATCTCTAAAGCACCCTTTCCGACCCCACCCTCCTGTAGTAGTTCACCAGCTTTCATGCTAACACGACCAATCAGCGATGCGTTTCCAAAATAATCTTCTGGCAATGCTGGAACCAGTCTTGGTCTAACGCCAACCGGCATCATATAGTGAATATCTTCATTTGACTCATCATATTGGCAGCGAATCACAGAGCGCCAAATATGAGTTAATAGCGCTTGCAGGGAAGATATTTTGTCCGTGTTGGCCTCTACCTTAGCTTTTGATTTCATATCCGCGATTTTTTCCTTTGTGAAGTGGAAGACCCTCACAGGTCGAGTCTGTGGTTTAAGGTTTTGGGAGTGCTTTTCTTCTTCCTTTGTGAACGGAAATCGTACGGGGTGATCAACGCCATCCAGAAAGCAACGTTCCAGAGAAGGGAATTTGGATATTTTGAGGGAACCACGTGAGATTTCAGCCCACGAATTCACGAAATGCCACAACGACTTGCCGTCTGCAACCACGTGGTTGATTGTGAAGGCAATGAAGACGCCGTCAAGTAGCTCCGTCACTTGCACTGCCAGCAATGGCTGTGACGTGCCCTCGTAGTTTTTAACGCCGTTGAGTGGAAAGTGTTAGGATAAACATTTAAATAGATAGTTAGTTACGTAGTTTGAATTTTAAAT
>QARZ01000599.1:332302-348520 GCA_013407115.1 Glycine latifolia | reverse complement strand
ATATATATATATATATATATATATATATATATATATATATATATATATATAGATATATAATGTGATGAGACATTGCTTTATACAATTTTTAATTTAGTCCATATGATATATCTTTTTTTAGTCTTTAGTCTTTAATTCTTTACCGTATTAACAGTTAACGACAAATAAAAACGGTAGAGATTAACACAAAATATTTACAAGGATATTTAATATATATTATAAAAACTAAAAAAGACGTCATAATTAACTAACAAGCAACTTTCTGCAAAAAAGGAAAAACTAATAAGCAACTTCTTGATATATATATTAACATATGTTCACTATTACACATGTGATTTTTACTATTTTTTTTTCTAACACTTAATAAAAAGATTATGAAAAGTATTTGATAATATTAAAAAAATATCATCAAATTATAAATAAATGTTACTAATATATATTTAGGATATTTTATTATATGTTGTGTTGATATCTCTAAAACCTTTTTGTAACATTTTTAGATTTTAGCAATATGAATTATACGTAATATTTAATAAAAATATTGTAAAAATATAGTAACAACATTCATTTATAATTTGACGATATTTTTTAAATATTATAAAAAAAATTAATAATATTTTTATTAAATGTTAAATAAAAAATATTACTAAAAAGTAACATGTGCAAACTAAAAGTTGCCATTTGGAATAATCTTTGATATAAAATATCAATACATACAATACAACCGCGTTGACAGTAATATGGTCATATCATGTGTGGCTTAATATTAAACATTTAATTAGCAACCACCATTTCTTTTATTTATGAAAACAATATTTTTGTTCTTTCTCTAGCTGAAAACGCGACAAAATTACAGAAACTTGTTTTATTCGAAATGTCATATTCAAATAATTCTAAATAAAGTCACAAAATAAATCTTCAGCAAGATTTCTTTATTAGTACAACAAGGTGACATTTGTTGCATTTTTATTTGTGGATTAAACTTTAAAGTTATAATATACACATATATATATATATATATATAGAGAGAGAGAGAGAGAGAGAGAGAGAGAGAGAGAGTTAATTTGGTAACATGAGTTAATTTTAATTTTACTCGTATTAAAATATTTAGACATAAAAGTTATGTTTAATGCAAACAAATTAGTCGATAGGTTGAATTATTTTATTAAATAATTTTTTAAAAAATCTATTTTTCTAAATTAATCTCAATTTAAAAAAAATCTTTTTCCAAAATTTGATTATCTTCCTTCTTTTTTCTCATCTCCATTATACCAAAAAAAAAGGTTTGGAATAAGAGGCCTGAATATGGTTGTTAATGAAAAGACTTGCTTTGCTGGGTGTAAGAGGCATACGAATAAGAGAAATTCAATATGCATTTTTTTTTTGGTACAGAAAAATTTAATATATGTATGCTAAGTAAGAAAGAAAAATTTGAATAAAAAACTCAAAATAAGAGAGAAAAGAAAGAGGAGAACTTTATTTTTTTATTTTAAATAAAATTATTTTATTAACATAAATTGTTTAATTAAGTAAAATATGAAATATATTAAAAACATTATTCAAATATTTTCATACTTTGTAGCTAAAACGAGCAAATTAAAATTTAAATCCACTTACGTTAACAAATGTTGGTGTATCAATTGGCTGATGCAATAGGAATTCTGTTCCTAGTTTTCTTTTGTTGTTTGTTATTTCATTCTGATAAAAAAAATGTTGGTGTATCATGTATGTGTCTCTCAATTGTATTATATTAAAAAAAATGTGTCACTCTTTGTATACGATCTTTGCATCTTTTTAATTATGAATTTGTTACATATTTCAAAAGTGAAAGTCGTAACGTACATAGACTATCTGTTCAAAAGGTCAACAAATTAAGAAAGTGCAGTTTGTATTTTTTTTAGAAACAGTTTGTGTCTTTTTATCCTAACATAACTATTTGAAAACAAAACAAGATTGCCTCTGTTTTTTTTTCTTTGTTAAACTGAAAAGTCATATACATGAGCTTATTTAATTATTCAGGAGGTCAATCAAATATATTTAAATAAATTTATAACATAAATCTTCTGTAATATTTCTTTTGCACGATTAGGATAACTTATATGTCTCCTTCCCCACTCTTTTAGGGGTTTCATATAATTGAGGCATTGAGGAAATCGTTACTCACCAGCTACTTGTCAATGGATCTAGATAATAGTTTGACTCACTCCAACAAACCTCATCGTATTGTCGTCATAGAATAATCATTCTGAATTGATTAATGTTTGTTGGAGTGAAAAGAAACAAAAGTACGAATTGATACGAGTGAATTCTTTTGTAACTACTTTGAAACTTTAGCTCATCTCCAACTATGTGATTAGTCATTTACCTCTTTTGTTATTGGTAGAAGTATTTACTTGTAAAATAGCTCCATTCTCATTATTAAAATAAAAAAGTATTAAATATTTTTATATTTCAGAAAAACAGTGGTGCTATTAAGTACGACAACTAACGGTGTGAATTCATACGAATATAATATAATAACCAATCAAAGTGATAGATAACAATTCAGACACAAGAGAGAGTAATAGTTGAATCCAATAAACTTAATTACCTTATTTAAAATTCGTGTGTATTCGTACGTATATATTTCGTACTAATTATCATTATCCTTCAAGAAATTTAATATTATTAACGTTGGAGAACGCCAAAAAAATAACGGAGTGTCTTAATCTCAAAGCCTCTATCAACTTCTTTCATAGTTTTGCCTAACCATGAGCTTGAAAAGAGCAATGCAGTTCACCCATATTTATATGGTGTACCCCAACAACCCTTTACATGTGTGTTCTTGGCATTGGGGCCTAAAAACCATGTGACTGAATATGTACAATGTTGTCAACTTCATACCAAGTACAAAGTGTGTTGTTGTGCGTCTCAGACATGTTAGAGAACAAAATGTTGTCTAACACTAACATTAGATCCCAATGGTTTTAGGGGTTTGTACTTGATAGTACATTACCTATATAAGATAAGGTACTCAATTGGTAAAGTTGGTCGGTCATTAGCACATGCCAATGACCGACACTGAAGGCAAAAAAGGTTTGTGAGAGTCGACCCTTAAAAGAGAATAAGGAAGAGATGTGATAGGGTCTTGTTGTAACACCCCGTGCGAATCACATTGGAATAAGAGAGATCTAGAGACTGTGTAGGTATTGGAATGTACAATTGAGGATGACTTAAATGAAATAATTGGTATTGCCTATACCAATAAGACACATCTACTTTTCGGTAGCTTATCACTTAAGAACTCCACAGTTAAGAATGTTTTCCTTGAAGTAGTTATGTAATGGGTGACCTTCTCGAAAGTTTTCCAAAGAACATGTGAGTGAGGACAAAGCACGCTAAAAAAACCTTGTCTTGATTTGTAGGGACATTCATTGATTCTGCAAGCAACCAAAGCAAATTGTCGAGGTCTCAAAAAGGGTTACCTACAAAAGGTTCTAACCGTTGAAGGGTTTTGACCAACAAGGATGTCGAGTGAAGTGTCACCATGTGAAGTGTTATAGTGTGTGAGTTGTCTAAAAGTCAACAATTATGGATGTGACAAATGATATCAGAGCCAGGTTCTCTCTCAGTACGATGTGGTTCGAGGATGAACTAGGCTTAAATTGGTGGGCATGTAACACCTCGTGTGAATCACAAAGTAATGAGAGGGATTCAAAGACTGTGAAAGTATAAGATTGTATAGTTGAGAAATGAGAAGACTATTTATAAGCCTCAATAATCATGGGCTTAAGTAGTCGTGAGCCATGACCTATTTCATCTAATGGTTTACATATAAAGGATCATAAATTTGATGGTTGTTGGGGAGGAAGGTGAAACCATCTAATGATTGGAAATCAACAATCATACCAATCAACTAACAATTGTGATTGTTCCATGAGTCACAACCTTTGATTTCAATTGTGCTTAAAAAAGAGCAACTTATCATTACAAGTGTCGTTAACGTGAGTTATGAGGAAGATGTAGTAATAGCCCACATGTGTATCAACACATGTCCAACAGACACTTCCCCTAAATGGGGTGACTCTTGATCAAATTAAGCATTTATTCCACACGCTCAATGCTTTATGAGTTGTGGACCCACCGACTCTACTCCAGAGGATAATTCAAACATATCCACTAGGTTTGAAAATGAGTTGAGCTGGGTCCAGCTTGACTCGGCTCGATAAGAAATGAATTGGCTTGTAGCTCAACTTGTGTTTGATATGAAACTTTTAATTTTGGCTCAAACTCGATTCGATTCAAGCTCATGAGCAGCTCAATTCAGCTCATTATCTCAATTCAATTTAAAATTATAATTATTTCACATGTTTTTATTTTATTTTGTACAATAAAATTAATATGAAATTAATTATATCAATTTAATAATATAAAACATATTATTCAATATATGTTATATAGATATGCATATTATATCTAGTTGGTTCATGAACCATTGGAATCAAGCTATACAAGCTAAACTTTTAACTCAACATTTGAAAAATATGATTTTGGTCTAAATATTGAACCATATTTATTTTAGTACTCCAAAATAATTTCATTACATTTGGTCCTTGTAGTTTTCATAATTTTCTTTTTAAGTCCTTTTGATTAACTCTATTAATTTTTCCATTAAAAGTTCATAGTAGTAGATGTTCAAACATTAGCATTTTTATTTCTAGGATTGGCATTTAGTGTGTCCTACATGAATAAAAATATTACATCTCTACTATTTCCATGCAAATGCATACCATTAAACTTATATATTATCAATGTTAATGGTTAAATCTAATTCTAGGAACAAACATTAGTGGGTGCACTGGCAATAATAATTTGAGTCTCATCAACATTGTCTACAACAAGTGAAGGCAACTTACATTTAACAAAACAAATTAACAGGGTTAAATAAAGGAATCTAAAAGGGAAGTTTTGAAATTTTCAAAAACCAAATTCAATTAATGAAATTATATTTGGAAGACTAAAATCAATGTGAGTTAATATTTGATAACATAACACAACTCTTCCAAGAGAAACTCTAACCTTATCACGTCTGCCTGACGGCTCCAACAAAAAGTGTTAGACTCAGGGGGAGCTAGAGAGGATCAATGAAGCTGAGGTTCTTAGACATTGAAATGTTTAGGCTTTTTACATGTCAATTCAATTGAATGACATTTGTAATTTGGTATGTCTAAGTTGATGCCTCCTATGATCCATTGCATAAAACTCATTCATGTTTTCACAAAAGCAAAAAGTTTCATAAAAAGCTTTTCTGAAACTCAAGGTTTTCATAAGTGCATAAAAAGCTAAGTGTTCCATGTTTCAAGTTTTGGAAAAATATATTCTCACTGGTTTAATCGATTACCAGCAAGTGGTAATCTATTACTTGAGAACCAATAACATTTTAATCAATTACAAGATTATGATAATCGATTACATAATTCAAAATCACATAATAGTCTTCCTATGATAATCGATTACATCATGGTGGTAATCGATTACTTGGCAACTATTTTGAATAAAGCTTCCTGTGATAATCAATTACATTGTGTTTTAATCAATTATATTATTCATAAATCTTTTCCAAAAAGCCTCAAGAACACTTTAATCAATTACGTAAGTGATTTAATCGATTACTGACAGTTAAAACAATTTTCTCTATAAATAGAAGTTGCTAGTTTGAACAAAATACAATGAATATTATAACCCTTTCTGAAGAGAGCAAATATACTACGAGCTATTCACTGTTTTGACTCACAAATCCTCAGTTTAATCATTCATAAAGAAACCTTGAGAGGATTTCCTTTTTTAGCATATTTGCAAAAAGAAAAAGGCTTTGGAGAGATTCTTTTGAGATATTCTTTTGAGATATTCATTCAACCTTGACTCAGAATCTTTATCATCTACATTCATCTGAATTGGATCAACAGGTTGTTTCTTTCCATACTACTTTGGTTGTAATTCTTTGTAGAATTTCTGAGTTGTGCAACTAGTGCAATAGTTTTCTTAAAGCTTATCTAGAATAGGTTTTTCTTGAAGGAAGATTAGAGAAGGGTTTTCTCTAAGTCTTGATCACAGAGAGTCTAAGGAAGTTAGATTTCTTGTTCTTAATCTAGGTCTAATTGAGAGTGATTGTATAAGCTTATAAGAAATAGATTGCTAATAGTTGAATTCTAACTAGTTGGTTAGGAAAATTGGATGTAGCTTCTCTAAGTTGAGAAGTGAACCAATATAAATATTGGTGTTGATTACTTCTTCTTTATCTTTTCTTGTGGTTATTAATTGTCATTCGTTGGTATAACTTTTCATAATCAACTGAAACTTTCTTGGTGTAATTGCATTCTATCAAGATTGGTGTTTAATTAATTGAAAGTGTCCAATGGTTGTTTTGTGATACAATCCTCTTCAACTCTAATTGTTAAAGAAATTTTCATTGGCCAAGAACAACCAATTCACTCCCCCTCTTGGTTCTTATGTGTTGTTCATACTGTTTTCAATTGGCATCAGAGCAGGTTCTTGTGTGTTACTCAAGATCACCACTTTCTTTTAAATAAAATGAATACCACACAAATTACTTTTAAGGAGGGTGCCTCCCTCGACCGTCCTCCAATGTTTGAGGGAGAACACTTCAGCTTTTGGAAAAAATAGTATGCAGATTTTCATTTAATCAAATGACCCCGGTGCATGGACTGCAATTGAAAAGGGTCCTTTGATACCTACAAAAACTGTTGATAATGAAAAGGTTCCCAAAGAATTAGATGAAATGACTGATATAGAAAAAAAGATGGTTCAATATGATTTTAAAGCTAAAACCATGATAACCTCTGTCTTATCCTCTGATGATTTTTTCAGAATAGTTAGGTGCAAAAGTGCAAAAGAGATGTGAGAAATGATGGAGATCACCCATGAAGGAAAGAAAGAAGGGAATCCCAAAAGAGCCTACATAGCTTGGGAAGATAATGCATCAACAACTTCTGAATCTTCAAGTGAGAATGAAGAAGCCAATATTTGTCTAACATCAACAGTTGATGAAGAAGACTCAAGTGCTGAATTAGAAGTAAATCCTGAAATTGATCAACTAGTTGATGCTTTTAATGAAATGCATGAGGAGGCTCAAAAACTTGCTATCTCCAATAACAAGCTCAAAGGTAACCTTAGATGGCATACCACTAAGCTAGCTTCAATGCAAGCTGAACTTTGCAGCTTGAAAGAAGAAAATGAAAAACTTGTTTCAAGCTACAACGCAAATGGCTGTGTGTGTGCCTCTTCTTCTGCAAAAGTAGATGTAAAAAGAGTTTTACAAAAGGAATTTGATGATTTCAAAAAGAGCCATCTTGAAAATTGCATCATTTTACAAATAGAAAACTCCTACTTGGTAGATATCTTGAAAAAGCTCTATCAAAGGAAATGTAGTTTAAACCAAATGTTAAGTGTGCAAAAGTGTGCTTCTGATAAATCTGGATTGGGATACAACTATCAATCAAAACCTTTTCAAAACACCAAGTTTGTAATCCCAAAACAGATGAATAAAAAAAGGTTTTTAAAAGCAAAGCATACTAAAATGACTCATTTTGAAAAAGGATCAAAATCTATAATATGTCATTATTGCATGAAGAAAGGTCACACCTCACACAAGTGTTATGCTAGAATGTTCTATGTGCAAAATGGAAAATGCATATGGGTTCCTAAGAAAAAGAGAATAGCTAACCCTTATGGATCCAACCTTAATTGAGTACCTTTCTTTGATACTTGATTTGATTGTTACAGGTGTGTCTAAGAGCTAAAACTTCACTATGGTACTTGGATAGTGGATGCTCTAGGCACATGACAGGTGATAAATCTATGCTTACTAATATGATATTAATGGAAGGAGGATTTGTCACCTATGGAGACAACAACGAAGGAAAAATAATTGGAGAAGGCAACATTGGTGATAGCTGCAAAACCAAAATCAGAATTGTGCTTTATGTTGAAGGTCTAAAGCATAATCTACTTAGCATAAGCCAACTTTGAGACAAAGGATTAAAGGTATCCTTTAACAACAATTGTTTCTTAATATGTGATAAAAAAACTGGTGAGGTAATCCATGTTGGTAATAGGAAAGAAAACATTTACTTACTTGCAATAGAACATGCATTCATTCATAACATAAACTCCTTAGTGAGTAAAATTGATGAATCATGGCTTTGGCATAGAAAAGCAAGTCACATCAACGTGCATCATATGAACAAGCTCACAAGGAAGGACTTAATGATTGGATTGCCTAAACTCAAGTTTGAAAAGACAAACTTTGCGATACTTGTCAAAAGGGAAACAAACAAAAATCTCTTTTCAAAACAAAAACATTGTTTCCACCTCTAGACCTCTTGAATTACTTCACATGGACTTGTTTGGTCCTTCAAGAACTATGACTTTGGGTGAAAATTACTATGGACTTGTCATAGTTGATACTTACTCAAGATTTACATGGACTTTATTTTTGAAATCTAAGAGTGATAAATTTAATGCTTTCAGAAAATTAGCCAAGCTTTTACAAAATGAAAAGGGCTACAAGATAGTCTCAATAAGAAGTGATCATGGTGGTGAATTCCAAAATGAACATTTTGAAAAATTGTGAAGAACATGGAATAAACCACAAATTTTCAACTTCAAGAACACCTCAATAGAATGGTGTTGTGGAGAGGAAAAATAGGTCACTTGAAGAAGGTGCAAGAACTCTTCTTAATAAGACAAATTTTCCAAAACATTTTTATGCTGATGCAGTGAGCACTGTTTGCTATACTCTAAATAGATTGCTCATAAGACCCATCTTAAACAAAACTCCTTATGAACTTTACAAAGGTAGAAAACCAAACATTTCACACCTTAGAGTTTTTGGCTGTAAATGTTTTGTTTTAAACAATGGAAAGAAATTTCTTGGCGAATTTGATACAAAAGTTGATGAAGCAATCTTCCTTGGATATTCAATGTAAAGTAAAGCATATAGAGTTTTCAACAAAAGAACCTTATGCAAGGAAGAATTTGTACATGTTATCTGTGATGAATCTAACTCCCCAAAAGAGTAAAAAAGTTTTGAAAATGATGCAGGACCATTGGAAGAAAATGTCACTACCAATGAAACTAATGAGAGGAATAAGGGTGAAACAAATGAATAAGTTGATCCTTCAACTCCAAATCAAAGGCCAAAGGATTGGAGAACTACTAGAGATCTCTTCCTTGACAACATTATTGGTGAAGTATCTAAGGGAGTATCCACTAGATCATCTCTTACAAATTTATGTTGTGATATGACCTTTGTATCTCAAATTGAACCTAAAAATATTGATCAAGCATTACTTGATGAACATTGGATGCTTGCTATGAATGATCAATTAAACCAGTTTAAGAGAAATGAAGTATGAGAACTTGTTCCTAGACCTCCTTCTCATAAGCCAATAGGCACCAAGTGGGTTTTCAGAAACAAACTTGATGAAAGTGGCATCATAGTCAAAAGCAAGGCCAGATTGGTTGCAAAGGATTACAACCAAGAGGAAGGCATTGACTATGAAGAAACCTATGCCCTTGTTGCAAGGTTGGAAGCAATTAGGTTGTCGCTTGCATTTGCATGTTTGATGGACTTCAAATTATTTCAAATGGATGTAAAAAGTGTATTTCTAAATGGTTACATAGAGGAGAAAATATATGTTGATCAACCTCCTGGTTTTGTAGACTTCAAACATCCAAATCATGTCTTCAAACTAAAGAAAGCCCTTTATGGCTTAAAACAAGCACCTAGGTCCTGGTATGAAAGATTGAGCAATTTTCTAATTAGTCAATCCTTCATAAGAGGACAAGTTGATAAAACACTGTTCATCAAGAAATCTGCTAGTAACATATTGTTCAAATTTATGTTGATGACATTTGAAAACAAGGATGAACACACACACACTAAACCAAGAAGGGGGGGTGAATTGGTTTAAACCTCAAACTTTTAAAACTTTGTACAATCCACAGCGGAATTTAGATCGTATCACAAAAATTGCTTGGTAAAAACCACAGTTTTTAATCAATCAAGACTCACCCTTCACCTTATACAATTTCAGAAACTTTTTTCTGTTGATCTTGAAAGAAATAAACAAACCACAAGACAAGTTAGATACAAATAACAAGAATCAAAAACAAGTTTAACACAAGATCTATACTGGTTCACCCCTCAAAAGAGAAGCTACATCTAGTGTCTTCTAATCAAAATTAGATTAGAGTTCTACTAAATAAAATCTATTCTTTTACAAGCTATTACAAGTGATTATCTTTATCAACCCTAGATAAAGAACCAAAATTCTAACACCCTATTAAAAATCTAATCACAAAGAACCTGAGAATCCTACTCAGTTCTTCACCCCTAGAGAACACTACTCTAGAAAGCTTGAAAGAAAACTTATTGATCTTAGCCTCACAACAATTTAGAACACACAAAACAATTATATAGAAAGTTTCAAGAGAGATACAACCTGTGATCCTCAGTGAATGAATGTTAGCAATCAATTCCAGGTTGTATGAATGCACATGATCAGAATCAACTCTCTTGAATTTTTTTTGAAGAATCTTGTCTTAACACATCATTATCAATGAAGCATGTAATTTTTTGATCTCAAACAAGAAATGTATCACTCACAAAATTTGTTTCTTGGACCTTTAAAAGCTTAGAAAGTATTGGGTTATTCGTAAACTATGATTGTATCAAATCTTACAAAACCGCAAACCCAATAGCTTTAAATAGAAAACAAATTTAATAGATTGTAATCGATTAATACACCAGGTAATCGATTAAAATGTTCCTAAGACAATCTAGAAAACATTCATGAATAATGTAATCAATTAAACCGTGACGTAATTGATTAAACCAGTCTATCTTAGTTATGTAACAAGCCTTTGTAATCGATTACAGATGAGTGGTAATCAATTAAGGCAGTCATGCTCAATTTTAGAATAAGCCTAGGTAATCGATTATAGATGATTGGTAATCGATTAAGGCAGTCATGCATGTTTTTGAAATAAGTCTATGTAATCGATTATGCTTTGCTTGTAATCAATTAAAGTGTTCTTCATGGCTTTTTCAGAAATAACACAAGCTTGTAATCGATTACTTATTGCCTATAATTGATTAAAGCAGTGCACATTCTAATTTTTCAAAACCTAAGCCATGAGAATTCCTTTTCAAATGTAAACATGTAATCTTATATGCTTTTCTTAAGTCATGAATGCATGTATATGATTATGCTTATGTAATGCAAGGATCATAAGGAAAACTTCTTGAACAACTAGACAAATTACAAATGCCTTCAATTTGATTGGCATGTGAGAAGCTAAAACTCTAAAGCAACATCTTCATCCTTACCTTGATCTTCTTCCAGCTCCCCCTATATCCAACAACATTATCTTTTGTTCTATTAACAATTCTTTGTGCAAGGAATTCTCATCTTTAATGCAAAATGAGTTTGAAATGTCAATGATGGGAGAACTAACATTCTTCGTTGGACTTCAAGTGAAACAATTGAAGAATGAGACATTTCTCAGTCAAACAAAATACTGCAATGAATTGATTAAAAATTTGAAATGGAGAAAAGCAATGATGCTGCAACTCCTATGGCAACCACAACTTATCTTGACTCTGATGAAAAAGGTAAAAAGGTTGATGAGTTCAGATATAGAGGAATGATTGGATCTCTGTTGTATTTGATTGCAAGTTGCCTAGACATTATGTTGAATGTGTGCCTGTGTACAAGATATCAAGCTAATCCAAAAGAGTCACACCTCACAGCAGTCAAAAGGATCATTAAATACCTAAAATCAACTCCAAAAGTTGGTCTATGGTATCCTAAAGGTGCATCACTAAACTTAATTGGTTATTCAGATTCTGACTTTGCAGGCTGCAAGTTATATAGGAAGAGCACAAATGGAACATGCGATCTACTGGGAAGTTCATTGATCTCATGGCACTACAAGGAACAATTTTGTGTTGCACTCTCAATAGCTGAGGCAGAGTCTATCACAGTTGGTAGTTGTTGTGCTCAAAGCCTGTGGCTCAAACAATAACTTTAGGACTTTGGTATTGAATTGACACTAGTGCCATTAACCTATCCAAGAATCCAATTATGCACTCAAAGACAAAGCACATTGAGATCAGACATCATTTCCTCAGAAATCATATTCAAAAGGGTAATTGCTCAATTGAATTCATTGATACAAATAATCAATTGACTAATATATTTACAAAACCCCTTGCTAGAGATACATTATTTCTCCTAAGAAACATGCTAGACATTCTTGATGAATCCAACATTGATTAGCATGTAAATGATGTGTTTGATAACATGCAAGTTAATCACTAGTACATTATGCATCATATTTAGCAAAATTCAAATCCTGATTAATGTCACTATTCATATTGCATAATTCTCTATGATAATCGATTACCACAGATGGGAATTGATTACCAAAGGCCAGAACTGAGCCTTACTCACTGACTTAATCAATTACATCCATGGATTAATCAATTATAGTGTAAAAACTCACTGATGTAATCGATTACACCAACGTATTAATCGATTACATGAAGGTTTAAGGCTATTACAGGTTAAAAAAATCTCTGGAATAATTGATTACTCCTACTAATTAATCGATTACACGAGGTTCAAAAGTATTCCTACGCCATGGAATAATCGATTACAAGGGTTTCGTAATCGATTACTTTTGTCGTTACTGCAACTCTGCACAACTTTTAATGAAAAATCAGAAACCTTATCTCTTAATTCAAATTCAAATTCTGGTTCAGTGAACCTAGACTACATTGGACTTCGTAAAAGCGATTATTCTGATTTAAAAATTCAAATTTTAAACAAGTTTAGCTCTATAAATTCAAAATCCAAGAGCCTACACTTTTCACACCAAAATTCTACTCAAGCAAAATTCTGTCTCCTCAAGGAGTTGCTGATGAGGACCATGAAGCTGATGAGGAAGAAGATGCTGAAGCTGGACCTGCTGAGCAGCAGTGGAGTCCTTTTGAGTCTTTCATGATTCAAAAGATGGATGCTATGATCGTTTTGCATCATGAACATTCAGTTGAAGTTCATTCCTCTCTAGAAGACATTACCACTAGACTAGGCAATATTGAGACTAGGATGAGTCTTAAGGACTTTGATGATCAATAGATTAGTGGTTATCCTGTTCAGTTTCTGGTTGTGTTGTTTTTGTTTTCTAATTGAACAATATTGCATCCTTTTTCGTTTTGAATGATCTTGGCTAATTTTCTAAATGCTGTGAATGCATAACTCTTGGATCTTATGAACAAAGTCCATGCGTATCTAGAGTAATCATCTACAATAACAAGCCCATAGAAATTACCCCCCAAGCTCATGGTTCTAGAAGGACCAAATAAATTCATATGAAGTAATTCAAGGGATCTAAAGGTAGAAACCCCATTTTTACTTTGAAAAGAATTCTTTGATTGTTTCCCCTTTTGATAAGCATCACATATTTTATCCTTCTCAAACTTAAGCTTAGGTAAGCCTATGACTAAGTCCTTCCTAAAAAGCTTGTTCATATGATGCATGTTTATATGATTAGCTCTTTTATGCCATAACCATGTCTCATTAATTTTACTTACTAGGTAGCTAGTGTTGTGAATAAATGCATGTTCAATGGATAGAACTTATATGTTACCTTTTCTCTTACCAACATGGATAACCTCACCACTTTGACCATCACAAATTAAACAACAATTTTCATTGAAAGAGACCTTGAGTCCTTTGTCGCATAGTTGGCTTATGCTAAGGAGGTTGTGCTTCAAACCTTCCATATAAAGCACATTCTTTATCTTTGTTTTGAAGCTATCTCCTATATTTCTTTCTCCAATGATCTTTCCTTTATTATTATAACCATAAGTGACATATCCTCCATCTTTAAGAGTCAAATTTGTGAGCATGGACATGTCACCTATCATGTGCCTAGAGCAACCACTATCAAGATATCATAATGTTGATTTTGCTCTTAGACACACCTGCAAAAGTCAAATTAAGTAACAAAGAAAGGTACCCAATGTGAGTTGGGTCCATAGGGGTTAGTTGGCTTCCATTTTCTCTTAGGCACCCAAATGCATTCACCATTAGGCACATATATCTCCTAGCATAACACCTAATGGATGTATGACCTTTCTTCATGCAATAATTGCAAGTAATAGAGTTTGATGCTCTTTCAAAATGAATCACTTGATGATACTTAGTTTTTGAAAATCCTCTTTGATTTTTCTGTTTTGGTGGTACAAACTCTGTTTTTTCAAAAGGTTTTTATCCATGTTTGTAACCTAAACCAGAAGTATCTCCATCATATTTTTGAACACTAAGCATTTGATTCAAACTACATTTTCCTCTATAGAGTCTTTTCAAAAGATCAACCAAGTAAAAATTTTCTGAAAGCAAAAACATATATTTTTCACCTTGACTCTTTATAATCATCAAATTCTTTTTGTAAAAGCTTGCATTTATCAACATTTGAAGATGATGAGGCACATATACATCCATTAGCTTTGTAACTTGAAACAAGCTTTTCATTTGCTTCTTTCAAATTGTAAAGTTCAGATTGCAATTTAGCAATTTTGCTAACATGCCATTTGAGATTACCTTTCAGCCTATTATTGGTTTATGCAAGTTTTTGGGCCTCTTCATGCATCTCATGGAGAGCATCAACAATATTATCATACTCAGAATTTGCCTCAGATTCAGCACTTGAGAATTCTTCATCATCACTTAATATGGAAGTGAAGAAAACATTTGTTTCTTCATTCTCACTTGTTGATACGGAGGTTGTTGAATCATTGTTTTCCCATTCTATGTATGCCTTCTTTGGCTTCCCTTCTTTCTTTGTCTTCCTCTCACCTTGTTGCTTCTTCCAAAAGATTAGACATTCAGATTTGATGTGGCCGGGTTTACCACATTTGAAGCAAGTGAAGTTTGAGGTATTGTTGTTGTTGTTGTTGTTGTTGTTGTTGTTGTTGTTGTTGTTGCTGCTGCTGTCATTTTTCCTATTGAACTTTGACAACTTTTTGTTCTTGTTTCTTCTCATGAACTTGCTGAATTTCTTCACTATTAGGTTCATATGTTCATGACTTTCATCTTCACTTAAGTCTTCTTCCTTTTCCACATGAGTTGATGTAGTTTTCAAGACTATACTCTTGTCTTTCTTCTCTGCATCCTTTGCATGTGTTAGCTGTGATATTTCAAGTTCATACTCAAGAAGCTTACCAAAAAGTGCAGTCATTGACATGTTGGATAGATATTTGGATTCCTTGATTGCTGTAACTTTTGGTTGCAATGGTCTTGTGAGACACTGATGGAGGTCCAAGACAAGCCAAAGGTCTAGAAGGAAAGCTTGAAGCACTTCCTTTGGTGAGCTTTAAAGGACCAATGACAAGAGTTAGGACTCAAGCACTTCAAGACCACATCCAAGCTAACTTGGACAAGCATGAAGAAGCACACCAACTCAAGAATGACAAGGGCTGGATTTTGATGTCTCAAGTTCAATTTAATTCAATAAATTCCAGCACTTGTTAGTAGCAAAACTAGTTAAAAAAGGCTTTTAGTGCAATTGTGTAAAGAAGTGTAGGTGCACTTGTGTGTAAATTGTGTAGCACCTTTGTAAGCTTGTTGACTGAACCTTAAGGCTTAAAATGCTGCACTTAGAAGCTAAAATATTGCACCTTTAGGCATGTTGGTTCAGCCAAGAAGTAACTTAGGATGAAGCTTGCAATTCAAGTTTCATTAGCTTGCATTTAGGCTTCATTTAGTTTACATTTCAAGCTTCATTTGCATGATCATTTGCCTTGCATTTGAGTGTAATTTCGTGGGCTATATAAGCTGCCCAAAAACTGAATGCAAATACTTTTGAAGTCATTTTTACAAATTCTGAAACTTGTGTAGAGAGTTTCTCTCTTGTTCTTGTGCAAGAACCTCTTGTTTCTTATCAATGGCTTCAAGCTATTGTGGCGATTCTTCCTAGGATTATTGGAAAGGTTTTCCATGGTGCCATCCATGTTCATCCCTTACCTTCTTCCACCTTCCATTGCTGAAATTAAAAGCTCCTAAACAGCCAAGGTTCACACGTGAAAGTGCTGCAGTTTTTGTTCTTGAGAAAAGCTTGAAGTTTGGGTTTCAATGCAAGGAAGATTTG
>QARZ01000599.1:302872-318919 GCA_013407115.1 Glycine latifolia | reverse complement strand
CATTTCTGTCATTTTTGATTTAAGTGAAGGGTAATATGGTCATTTCTCTCAAAACATTTTTGTAATATCTCTAAATTAATATTTTCCACAAATACTTCAAATATAGACTAATCTATTCTCATATAACCTAACACTTCCATCAATAGCTGTGCAGGAATCATTCATTCAACATTTTGACCATACATTTGCATTTATTGGAATTTCAGGGTGTTACCGTTGTTACATTTATGCCTATGTTATGTAAGTCATGTTGTATGCATATTTGGATGAGTTTTAGAGTGTTTTGACTAAGTGGATGGGCCTTGAGTGATGACAAAGGGGTGGGTTAGTTTAGTGAAGTATGAATTTGTGTTTCCTTGACTCAAGTGACCTTGTAATAGTGTTCTTTTCAAGTTTTGAGACTTGTTTAGTGGTATAGAATTTTCCTCCTTCCCTTTTCATCTTCTATTTTTGTTTTTCCCTAGGGCACCCGTGGGGGTTCCATGGAAAAGACTTAATTTTTGGGTTTAGTTTTGACTTTGGGTTGGTTTTGGGTATGGATAATGCCCTTGTAAGGTGAAGTGTTAGTAGACTTGAGGAAAGTTTTCTCCTTGGACCCAAAGTTCCTTCCTTTCCTTCTTCCTTTTCACAAAGTCATATTTTTAGAGTTTGAATAGGTAAAGGAAGCTTTACCCTTTTTCTATGCTTAGACTTCTTTGGATTGGTTTAAATGTTGCATGAGAATGAATCATGTTTACATATGGAAGTTTGAGCATTTGAGATTTTGAAGTTTTGAAAATGGGTTTTTTGATAATTTGATGAATATTGATGAAAATTTTATATTTTGTAAAGAGTTTTGATGTTGTTTATGTATTGGAATTGATAGAAAAGGATTTGGATTTGTTTTGGGATGATCTGGAAGCCATGAAAGACAATTATACAGAATTTCAAAATTATGCAGAATTCATGTGCCACTGATCAATTTCATGTCCACTAATCAGTTTCACATCCAGTGACCAATTTCGCGTCCACTGATCAATTTTGTGTCTAGTGACCAGTTTCACCTCCATTAACCAATTTCGTGTCCATTAACTAGTTTTGTGTCCACTGGCACTAACCAGTTTCATGCCAAATGAACAATTTTACATTCAGTGACTAGTTTCACATCCACTTATCAGTTTTGCATCCAGTGACCAATTCACATCCAATGATCAGTTTTGAGTCCGGTGACCAATTGAGTCCAATGACCCAATTTTGATGTGGATGTGATTAATGTTTGGTTCAGTGAATAAATATATGATATTGGATGATTGTTGTGGATGATAATCTTGCTTTGAGAACCATTCATATGTATGAAAAGGAGTGAACTATATCATTTGGGAAGATTTTTATTATTGTTAGAAAATGATATACTTGGGAGGATGAGTTCCATGCCAGAACTCTGTCTCACTAAAGTGACCTGGGGGTCTCACCTAGTGGGATATCTTTTTGAGTTGCACCATTACATTTTGACTTCGAATGACATGTCGAGGTATTGATAATACTTCCTAGGGTGATTAATGACCTTTTTAGTACACATGGGATGAATTTTTGTTGATGGTGAAACTTGGATCCTTGAGACTGACCATGAGTGAAATGGTGATACGGAGGTGTCATATCTTAAACCTCAAAGAATCCAAGTTTAGTTGTTGTTGTGAGTAGGCACATAAGTTGAGAGTGTTTGGTGAGCCCTCAACCTAGTGTTGGAGGTTGTTAGTGGTGGCTAACGGGAATAAGCCTATAGAATGGATGGGTAGGTGAACTCCTAGATATGTTAAGGTCTTGGCAAGCCTTGCCAAGGTATGTCATTACCCTCGCTCATCCATTTTAGATAAAACCACAATTCCTTCGTAGGATTAATGTGGGTCTCCTCGAATGGTCAAATCATAGAGTGCAACTATGTTAAGGGATGTGATTAGGTTAATCGCTTATGTAGTGTAAGTTTCCATGGAGTCGAGTGTATCTTTGGTTTCAATGATTGATGGACTGATGATGATAATGTTTGATGAATGAATTATGGTGATGATGATGATGGTGTATGATGATTGAATCTTGATGGGATGGTTGATAGAGATGATTATTATGAGATGCTTTGTTATATGAATTTCTACGACATATTTTTATGTATAATTGCTACTTTTTTATGTTATATGTGTGATGATGGTGGATCATGCTTTAATTGTTAAGTTTTATCATGTTTTAGTATGTTTATTTTTTGTAAGCTTACCGTTGCGTTGTTGCATGTGTGGTTCATGCCTATGACAATCTTGTATCTAATGTACGTGGGGAGCAAATGGATGGGAGGTGGTCTCCATATTTTTGGAAGCTTCATGGATATGCATATCTGGACATGAAGACATGTTATCTGTTTTTGTTTCCTTTTTAAAGTTATACATAGTGTTGACTAACTTAAGTTTATGTAGTTTATCCTTATAGTGTGGTTTATGTTTATATGCATGTACTAAGAAGTTTTGAGTTACTATGATGTTGTATATATATTATGTGATATTTTAGAGTTGTTTGTTTTAGCCTTTGGCCTTTGAGATGCGAAAAACTTACAAATACTTTCATATATAAATTAATTAAAGAGTTTTAAATGGATTAAAATAAAAAAATTTGCTTGAGTTAGTTTCTTGTTCCATGTATTAATGATGGGTCATTACAATCTTGTTCGAACCAGGTATGACTATTATATGTGACAAAATTCTCTTATCAACTACAAGGATCAAACCATTTCTCTAATATTTATGGAATAAACCATGTTCAAAGAAGAATGCTCATTTTATGTGTTCGAACTCAAGACCACTAGTTAAGTTAGAACAAACTCACTAATTGATTTCACATGTTTGGTGGTACACACAAATGCATTTTTTGAAATTAGAAATAATTTAACACTTTCTTTGTTTTCCTATATATAGTCACCTTCCTCAATTCTCCTTGCAATCTTTTTCCATCCTTTCTTGGCCAATTATAAAGTGGACCATCTATAAAAGTGGTCCATTTTGAACCATAATTACCAATTGTCGGATTGATGTGATGTGTATATTTTACAATAAATTCTCTCCATCATAACATTCCTCTTTCCCTTCAAATTTCTTACCGACAACCTTCAACCACTATTCACCATTGCCATCAACAATTTCTAGCAGATATATTTTACCCTTTCCTTTGCCACAACAACCAAAGATGGAGATGCAACAGTGTCACCATCTGAACTTTGTTTCTTCAATCCAGCAAGAAGACACTGCCAAAGGAGACCAAAGACATCAACATCCAAGTGATTAACATCACATGTTCTCCATAACTCTAGTAAAATCCAATTCAATGCTTTTTACAAAACAATTAATAAATCTTCACACTGATTAAATTCCAAATCCATTAACAATCAATTTTTTTTTTCTTATTTGCCGATTTAACTAAAGATCCAATTCAAGTGAAGAAATTGTGAAAAAGCTATAAAATTCTCAACAAACCCATCCAACCCCTTTTTCTCTAACTACACCATTGCACCCAGTCCGCGTCCCACTTCACGTTTCCAAAACCTATTATATTCATAATTTATAATATTCAAATTTCGTTATGGCTTTGATTGAGTATTTTAGTTTAATATTTTTCTATTCTTCTTAGCTTAATTGACTTCTCTTGGAATTTTATTTTCTCACTCCAACTTAGTTTTGTCTTAGGCAAACAAGTGGACTTAATTGATAATTGTTGCTTATTTTTAGATTTAGGCCAACAAGAGAAATCTACAGGACTCCAAATGGCACATATGAGTAGTCCCTGGAAAGATAAGGAAAAGATCTACAATTTTGTCAGAAATAAGCCGAGGCCAATTCTATCATTTTGAGGGTCATTTTAGGCTTGGAAGTCAGAAACTCTGCACTTGAGTTTTGGACTGTGAATTGGTGTAATTAGTGATTAGTTAGATTAGATGGGCTTAATCATGACCCATCCTTTCCTACTAAGTCAGTCACTATACATTAGTGCAATTAGTTAGTGGATTTTTACACTTCATTTTAGCACAAACAGAATTTGTAGTTTCTTTTAGAAGTTTTCAGAATTAAAATATTTTATCTCATTTTCTCTCAACTGTTCTTCATTGTTCTTCACTATTCTTCATTTTCATTTCTGTTCTTCCATTTTATTTCACTAATTTCGTGGGTCTTCCATTGATGATGATCATGGAAGGCTAAACAATCAATCAATCCAAGAATCCAGTCCAAGCAAGGAGAATTTGAGTTCTGGTTTGGTATTTCAATTTCTGTGTGAATGTTCACTTTCTTCTTCAATCCTCTATTTGATTTTCATGATTATGAATGTGTTTAGGATTGAAAATGGATTAGGTTATGGATTCATTTCCTAATTTTGAATTTTAATCACAGATTATTTGGATGATATTCCAATTAGGTTTGTGGTTTCAATTAATTTAGGAGTTAATTCAATTGAAATGCTTCTAATGAAATTGAATGAACTTTCATAACAAGATCATTATCTGAGAACTATGATAATTCGCATTGCTTGGTTTGGTGAATTGGATTGATGTTCTTTAATCTGTTTTACAATACCTCTTATCAATTTTGTCAGTTTCTATATTTTTTTGTAATTTTTATTCATCGCATGCAAACTGTTCAATTAAAATCCCCCTGTTGTTTATTGGTGAATTGAAGTTGAAACCAAATTGATCGTGTCTCTGAGTCGACCAAGGTTAATTTTGTGCTACAGAATTAGCGTAGTTTAATTGTTTTGAAAAGATGCGACAATCGGTTATCAGGCTTCAAAATAAAAATTTCATCTGGAGGTAGAGAAAATATTGATTGTGAAAGGGGTAACGAGAAAAATATGATCAAATCACACGAAAGTAAAGAAAGATATTGGCAGAGGATTGAAGTTTATGTAACATTGTCGATTCCTGACTAACAGTGGCCTACAGTGGTTGGTAGTAATGGTTGCTAGGAAGTCAGCAAGAGATTTTTGGGAGCTATTATCTAGTGTAGAAGATGTATATTTGACATATTAAATGAGATTAATTTAATGGCTTAGATTTATGGTCCATTTTGAACCATTTAAAATATTGGTCCACCGAAATACTGTCCTCCTTGATTTCTTTCACTTGTCTCCTTCAAAATTATCTCTGTTGTATATCAACCACTAAACGACAAGTTGTAAAAGTTGTGTAATTTTATGTGGTTTTGTTCATAGTATCTTTTAATGATGAAATACTATTTAAGATGATGGATAAAAATTAGACATTAGCGAACAAAGAGGTTTTAGTTATCAACTACAAGGAGCAAACCATTCACTCTAATATTTATGGGATAAACCATGTTAAAAGAAAAATGCTCATTTTATATGTGTCCACAGTCTCGGATAGAGATTAATTATAACTTTTGATAGTCACTATTTTGTAACAAAATCATGATCAACAAAAATAAATACAAGGATCAAACAATATCGATGAATATGTATTGATAAATATGTTGAGTTGATTCGTGCATATGAACATAATTTGCAAAGTCATTTATTCAAGTTAACGATGTGCCTAGCTTGATCATGAAATGAGGCAAACTTCCTTTTTCTTAAATATCTTTTGCAAACTGAAAATGATTAATTTTTTCATAATTTTCTTATGAGGCTTTCCCACAAGTGTTATTTTGTCTTAATCCTATGATTCATTAGAGAAGATGGACCTTGACTAATCCAGAGTATAATCAGAAGGTAAGTAAAGCTTGACCCAAAATTATTTCCATAAGTGCGTTTTTACAAGCTCAAATTCAAAATATTGTATAGAGTTTAATTCTTGTTTAGTCACTAGATCCATTCTTGCTTACCATAATATCTTGTGAGTTTGATAAAACTTAATTTTATTTAATATTTTATCTGAACACTATGTTATATATCAATTTCAAAAAATATACCATCCTTAGAAGTATTTTCATTACTAATAAATAACGTGAAATAACTATTGATTTATTTTTGTTTTTTTTTATAATGTCGGCACAAATATTCAAACACACTTTGTTGGCTTTTATTTTATCTAAGATATATTAACAAAATTATTGGTTTTTTTTATTTGAATCATTGTTTCTGTATAGGTTTTTTCTAGCAGTTGAAGTTGTCTATCCATAACATGCAAGTATATGATCTATTTGTCTACGAGGCCAAGCCTAGATTTGATATTATTCTCTAAGGGTTAATCTTATCATATCGTATCTACTTAATTTTCAGAGACTATATAAAGAAATGTGGTGAGATACAACGTGATTAGATAGGGACATAAATTACGATAATATACTATGTATTTGGGTTGGATCAATTGACAATCAAGTTAATGAATCCTTAATGACTCATGCCAAAAATGATGAGAGGATACACAATTCTCAAACTCAATCGTATAAATTTGAAGAAGTTAAGAGTAGATCGAGACCGATGTATTAATGATTGGATCAGATTAATAATGACTAAACTGTACAATCATAATATTTACTATTTAGCTTTTATTAAGCCATTCTTTTTTAATTTTGCCAAATATAAAGAAGCTAAGAGTGGATCTAGACCTATATATTAATCATTGGGTCCAGCCTAATAACGATTACAGGGTACAATCATAATATTTACGATTTTACCTTTACTAAGCCATTCTTTTTTAATTTTGTCAAATAGCTCACGATTTTAGCATGTCCAGAGCTTAATGTTAAGATAGTCGAATAATGAACAAGTTAATCGGGAGACAGTAACAAACATATATTAATAAATTATCCTACAGATACAGATCAACATTGAAATATGTTTTTGAAATTAATTAATTATTGTTCCTTCCAAAATGAAATCTAACCTACGACCCTATCCTATCTATCTTTTCAAAGTCAATGGCCCAGCCATTACATGAGAGGAGATTGAAACAAAAGAGCCACCACATCCTTGTCAACTCTTTCCCTCACCCTTTTCTAATAATATTTAATATGCTTTTCACTTCCATCTCTGGCCACTTGCCATGTGAAGAAAAACCAAAAGTGGAAAAACCATTTACAATTTTAGGAATCTCTTGCCAAAATCGAGATGGACCAATAATACACAAGAGTGCTCCATCCATAGATCTTTTCACTGTCCCTTCCCTGCCCCTCCTCGTCCCTTTACACACAAAATACATGTTGTTCGGGTTGTTATTTTTTTTTATCAATAAATATTAATTATTAGTTTATTAATTTTTCATTAATAAAAAGAATATTAAATTTGTAACTTTTTTCTTTTTTCTCTCCTTCTTGACCATTCAATTCAATCAATCTTATATTTCTATTTATTTGTGATTGTCAAACAAAAAAGTAAAAAGTGCCATAATAATATATATTTTTCAATATAGTTTTTATTATTAATTAAAATTATAAAATTATGAGTAAGAGTTGTTAAACAAGAAATGAGATTCATAAAATTTTATAATTTTTAATAAGTTCAAAATAATGATAAAAAATATATTAAAAAATGTATTATTAACCTTTCTCAAAAAGAACAATTCACAAAAGTGGGCACAAGTAAAGCCTTGCACCCTCTGATCCCAATCTGAAAACCCCAATTGCCTAGTTTCATGGGAAGAAGAGTTTGGAAGCAAAGGGTGTAGTGTAGGACCCTTAATACAGATTGGCAATCATGATCATGCACCATCACGCGCATCTTCTTAGTACTCATAATTCAATGCAAAAGGGTTTGGAATTGGGTAGGCCTCTAAAGTACATTGGACTGGTCTGTAACAAAGAGTGTGGTGTCTACTAGAATGATTTAGACTTAGTGACTCACACGCAAGGAAGGGGAGGCAGCCCTAGCTAATTTGGGAACATCAGTGCATGAACTTTGTAGTATAATTGATATAAAGGGATTTTGGAATAAGGTGTGGAGGAAAAAAAAAGGCTTTATGTATGTGAATTGTGAAAAGCACATACAAGGTCATAGTCTCGACAGCTTAGTATGGTTTGTGGTGGTAAGTACTAACGAATTTGATTCCCTAGATCTTGATCATGGGTAGGATATTTAGAGATAATAGAGAAGATAGAGTATGATAGATTTTTCAATAGCAAGATACATGCAAGCTTGTCGGGTAGAACATTAAATGAGTTTTGTTCCTATGTTTACTATTTTCCATAATTAAAATAATGTTTTTACTAATGTTTTTGTTACAAATAGACCAGATATTTATCCTTTTATTGAAGGATTTTCTCTTATGTCGAAGGGTCTTCTGCCTGTAGTTCTTTGTCGAAGTCTCGGAAGCACGACTGTTTGGAAGAGCGAGAAGGAGTATTTACAAAAGGTACTCTAATGCTAAAGTAAGAATTCGACTCAGAACTGTTAATAGTATATAGTGAATATTTGAGAATGAATCAATCATCTTACATTGGGGATTCATCCCTTTTTACATTGACCTTACTAGGCTTAAGATCTATGGGTCTACATATCCTGATTACCAGTCGTGTAATACACCTTGTAATCATGTTTAGCTATTTCTAATCAAATAATTATCCTTAAGTGGATTTATTGGTGATAATCACACGATCGAGTGGTTCCCATTGTCCTATATTACTTTATCTGATAGACCTAATTTTTCTTATATATTTTTAATTGTTCTTTCACAAAAAGAAAAAATAAAGTTGAGAATTTGATTTGTGGTAAAAACAAGGATAATGGGAATTGAGTTTTAGATTTCTTAATTATTTGAGATATGCGTATGAAGGCATGTGCAAGTGACCTAGAGACCAATAATACGAAATGAGCATATACTTTGATCCCTAAAAAATAGATAAAAAAAAGAATGCAAATAGAATTTCCCTTTGGGTAGCAAATGTTCAAGAACTAGAGTCCATTACCATTCAGCATATGCCAAAAGTCGTGGGCTTAGATTTCAGCCTAGTGGGGAGAAGCAGGGTGGTACACATTTCATAGTTTGAGAACTGGCTTGAAGATATTACATAATTAAGTTTGAAGTTTTAGTTAAGAAGATTTCAATGCGAGAACACACTAGTCCCATTAATTTGTAAAACCAAATTATAAATGATTTTTTGTTATCATGCGGTTTCTTCTCTTTTTTTTTTAGGATATTTTGTGTGGTTTTTTTTGTTTTTATCTTTAGAAACTTAAAACTTTACCAATTTATAATACAAGTACTTACTGTTGCCAACGAGATATTTATTTTTCCAAATATTTACACATATTGTCATCTTTTTGTTCCTCTATGAAAATTGCAAGCAAGTGTAACAATTCTAACACATTTATAATATACTTTCTAACATATTTATTTTAACGCACTTTTTTAGTTTTGATTAAATTAAAAAGTATAAAAGCATGAATGAGACTAAGAAGTGGAACCAATAAAATTTTGTGATTTTAAATAAATTGAATAAAGAGCATATTCAAAAGAGTGTGATAGAAGTATGCTATTAGCATTTCTTTTTCAAGTAATTATATGAAAAAAGTTGATATATACACAACTAGTTGCTAATTTAAATTAACTTGTAAACATGGGGTCACATGTATCAATGTTTGATTTCTTAAATCTTTACGTTATATTGAATTAATTTGATATGTGTAACAATTCTCTTTTGTGTAATACGGGTATCCAGAATTTTTGCTTTGACTATGTTGTTGTCATGCTACATAAATCGTGGAACAATTTGGTACGTAATACAGGTACATCATGCATGTGGTATGAGCTTTTTCCCAACATGCAGTACGGGGGAGCTACTTTTCCCTTCTACGTACTAAACAAAAATGTCTTTGTTAGAATGAGAAAAATGTCTAGTATATTTTTGAATGAGTCTTCAAAATATCTGATAAAAAAATTAGTCTACAAAATTTTATAAATCATATCGATTCATCTTCAAATTATTCAAATATAAAGCATACTCTAACCCATAATTTGACAAAATACAACGTTAATAACATTGATGAATATATACTCTAACACTTGCATTAATTACACACAGTACACTTGCCATGAGCCGGGGTAAGCATGCAGATATAAATTAATAAGCTATTTTACTCTTTAAGATTATAAAAATCGATTATTCTATTACTATAGTTCTTCACAAAAGTATATTTTATTTTTGTCTATATTTTATTTTGCACTAAAGAAACTAACAATGACATTTCGTAGAGGGAAAAAAAATTAAAATCTAAAGAATTAAAACATGACTCCTACGATTTCAGAGACCAATACTTGATTTACTCCAAAGAGAAAAATGTTACTTATACAACAAATTCAAAATTTACAACAATTTATACAATTAAAATAGAAAAGGAGAGAAAGATTGAGATGTAATAAATGATATGACAAAAAATAATAATTTAATAATAATTATTATTATTATTACTATTATTATTATATCACATCTCAAATAAAAAAATAACATCTTGAAAAGAGAATAATTATGGATTATTTTATCTTCTTAATTAATCATGTTAATAACTAATTATTCACTACAAGATTAAAGCTAAACTGTGATGTATATAGTTTTAAGGATCATTGAACTCCAGTTACATATGGTTTTAGTCTTCTAAATTAAGTTTATATTTTTTTTATCTCTTAAATTAAAGTTTATTTTCTTTAGTTCCTCAAATTTGAAAAATATTTTTTTAATTCCTCTCCTCATATGCCGGCCATTAGTGAGTGCCAAATATGGAATAATAAACTCAAAATTTATGACGGCTTGGCTGACAAAATTTGATTTAGTAATTTAAAAATTCAAATTTTGACAGTCAAAAGCATTACAAATTGAAAATTATTATTTTTTGTTTGGCATGTATATGAAGAAGAACTAATAAAAGCATTTTATGAATTTAGAAGACTTAAAAAAATAACTTTGAATTTAAGGGACAAAAAAAGCTCTGTATTTGAAGTACTAAAAACATATTTAAAACTTAAACTCTTACAAAAAATAAGGATCACCAACAAGTCATTGGTCTGAATGGTACTAAGTCTGGTCCCCTTAAGCAAGATTCCATATTTGAGTCTTGTGGACGGAAAGGACGTGGTTGAAAGTGGATATCCCACCAAAGGTGATCAATCAAGTTTCCTGATAGATAGTCATCAACAAATTTGGTGGATACTTCACACCAATATTATGGTGACCCAAGAAAATATAAGGATCGTTGAATAGTTAGTAAATGATCTTAATAGCAAGGAAGCAACAACAAATACTTATTAGTATGTGTTTGGATTAGTGTTGAGTTGTGTAACATCCCTCATTTTCTATTAAGGATTTACTTATTATTTTTTTTTGCAAATTCACAAAATAAATTAATATTTAACTATTAAAAATAACCTTTTAATACAAGTATTTTTTTATTCTTTATTAAAATACATTGGAACACCAAAAGTCGATTTCCTTTCTCATTAGAACTCATTTAGAAACGATCATAATTTAAATCCCATTTGTCCTAGAAATAGTTCATTTGACAAAATGTTATGACACTATCAAACCTTAGAACATAAATTATATTTCATTTACACATGGACAAATTTGTTAATAGAAAATCTTGATATAATCAACAAAATATACACTTACACCATTTCTCATAAATACATATTATACTTAAGCCACTAATAAAGACCGATACATGATGTTAATAGTTCCTAGTCTACCCACATTTACAAGAAGGCTAGAACTTAGAGTAGTGATTCAATTAAGACTATGAAATCCCAAAGCCTAAGTAAGATTCTTTGGTTCCTTTGATGGGATCTTCCTCTTCTTTGTTTTGCTCCTTGGCAATAACATATTTTATCAGCATCACCGCTCCATCTTTAACACTTGTACACAATCCTCCATCACTTTCTAAAAAATAAGATTGTATGGGTGAGTTCTCCATTCTGCTTGCACATGCTTCAAACAAAAGGACTAAAGTCTACAATCATAAACACATTACACAGTTCACATATCCATTCTTAATGTTTGACTACATGCATTCGCTCTCGTAGTCTTAATCTTTAATGAGACGTTTTATTCCACTACTTGGGCCCAACCACCTCATTAACATACTGCCATAGAGGTCTTATATCTTTCATTTATTTTTTTGGGTGACGTCATGGGAGTACATATCCTTACCCTGGTATTATGGGCAGTTACTATCACCATAACTTGGTCATACTCTTTGTGATTGTTGGGGTTGCCAACTTGGCTACATGAGTCCTCTAATCTTGTTGAGGTATCATAACTTGACACCATTGTTGATCCTAAGGACCATCCTGGTCCTCACCTCCATACCCTAGGTACCAACTGTAGTCACCCACTCACTTATGAGTTTAGCACATTCTTGTCATCACTTCTCGCTAGGATTGCATTTAGGGATGCCTTCTTTTCATGAACATTTCTGGTGGGGTTCATAGCTGGTACAGTGACATGGCTACCAAGGCATAGGCTCTAAGCCTCTCAAGCACTAAGCTCCCATTGGTGGCTCCCCATCCAACTTAATATCATAAAGACCATCGTTACATTGCCTTTTAGGGCACATCCCAATGGGACAAAGGTCATTTAAACCACATTGCACACCCCCCATAAGAACACTGATCATTCACAACCCCACACATAGAAAATTGTGCTATCTCCAAGCAACATCGTGCACCACCATTTTTCATCTCATGTTGGAAACTGAGTCATCTCATAGTCGTTGTCCACACATGCTCCACATCTCACTCGTGTCATAACAAGATAGTTTCACAAATTGTCACAATATTCATCATACAAAACAAGTAATGATTTCAATCATCACTTGTCCCATCACACACAATTTCCCTTCAAGTACACAATCATTGTTCAAAGAATCACACAGACTAATCAATGTTTCCATGCTTCCTACCATACAACTATCACATGACAAGTAATTAAAGTCTTATGAGATTATTCACTCCTTTCCAAGTTCCTCATTCTCACAATACTACTATTAATAAGGTAAGGGATCTTATCCTATCATCACTACGTGTCTACATTCACACATATTTGAAACTGCTTCCATGTTGCTTTAACTTCAGGTCTTTTGTAACTATATTGCTTGTCTCAAGTTCAGATTCCACTTATATTCGTGACATCCACACTCCATGGTGTTGTAACATTGTTCACATAATTTCACTGGAAGTCCATGTTAGGTTATTAAGTTTCCATAGTCCTTCAATTGGTCACTTCTACTTAAATGAAGATATTTCATTATAACCGAATAATGCTACCATTTTCCTTTAACATAATTCTTCATAACCAAACTCATCTTTTAATTAAAATTTAGGGGTTGGACTACAATCCTCAAGTTTCATTATATAAAACACACAATACGAAACCAACAAGTGTATATGGAAGTTTACATAATAGTCTTATACATAGGTCTTAGACCTTACCACAGCACAAGCATAAATATATCATAAGACAACATTATAATTATAGAGTTTATCACATAATAATACTAAGGTCATAAAGTTCATACACAACAATATGATATTCATAGAATCCATACACCCTCATATTAGCATCATACAATTAAAGAATTAGCCCCCATGTCATCCACAACATATAATATATTATATTACCATAATAATAGAATCATAAGATTAATCACAATACCATCAATAGAATATGTATCATATCATGTCTCCACAATTATAAGACCATAGGATTCATTCAATAATTGTCAGCTTCACTACAAGTCATAAGTCATAGAAAAAATCACTTCATTAATAAATCTTTATTCACTATCTCTTCATAATTTATCACTTCCCTAATAAAATTTCATACCAACTTCTCATGATTTCAGTGTCATCTAACATTATTCGATAAGCATTATGAGCCTAGTTCATGGAATAGTATCACAATGCACAAGTAAGAATCTACACAATTAGTAATGAACCACATACTTTGTTTTATCATACTGCAGTACCACTATCTTATATAAAATCATTATCTCACTCCTCTTTTAATGGAATTTCATAAACTTTATCTCAACAAAAAGAATTATATTTCTAATTTTAAAAATGGTATCACACATCATCATAGGGTCACCACAAGCAGTGAACTAATAATTTTATTAACATATATATGAACAAGACAAGAACTCGAATCTCTTGCACATGTTTCTCCCCATTTAAATTAGCTTCCTAGTCATATTAGTGAATTAAGTTATGAGTGACCCCAACTTGTAAATATTATCATGTCTAATTTTTAGAGATGTTCATCAAAATCACATATCATTTCAGAATCATTCCCAGTTCACAAAACAAGCAGAAAGGTTGAAACAAATCATCCAGCAAAATGGTCATTTTGTAGAAAGCATAGCAAATTCATTTCTAGGTGGACTCTTATTAAACTTGTCATTATAGGAATATTTATGAATCTATTTTTGAAATTGGACTCACACATCACGAGGGGGTCACCTCACAAATAGAACTAACATTTTTACCAACACATGTTTCAGCAGAATAATTAACAAAGTCCCCTGCATATGCTTCTTTTTACTTAAACTAGTTTCCTAAATTTCACAGTAAATTAAAATAAGAGTGACCCCAACTTTTAAATTTTAACATGTCTATTTTTCATACATGTTCACCATATTCACAGATTAACTTCAGATCATTCCCAGTTTAACAAACAAGTAGTAAAGATCGCAACAGGACATCCAACACAAGGGTCATTTTGCACAATTTATAGTAATTTCATTTATTACTCAAAAATAACGTTTATACATGAAAGAATAAGCCCCAAATGTCTAATTTCAGAATATAATTTTAGTTTCACCACACAAAGTCCAAATAATTTCCAGTACCAAATTTCGTGAGATATGTCATTGTAGAAATTTATCAAACAGCTTGTGTGCACAATTTTAATACCAACAACATAGCCATCAATTTGAAGCAGCATAACTTTTAATAGTACAAAACAATCATCACAAACACAAGTCCTCAACATATGCACATATATGACCAATCATGTCCCATAAGGATCAACTCATAACAAGAATTTAACACCATTTATCCATTGTCTACACAAATTACTGTAAAGATACAAAATAGCCCCAAAAAGTGCATTAAAACATAAAATTTTGGTATCCAATGATTCTAGAAATCAACCCTAGAATGTTACATATGTAACCCAATGTTTTCCAACCCGTATTACTCAATTTTGAGGTTTAAATATGCAAATAAACACTGCAATTTTCACTGCAACAAAAATAGTACCATAAACAACATAAAACTCAATTTCTCAAACATATAAAAACTACCCAAAGGTCACAATGACCCATTCCATAGAGCAATGCTCCATAACAACACAAATAGCATGAGAAGAGATAGAAAACCCCCATATCTCACAAGCATCAACTTAAAATGCAACAAAAACGAGTTTCCCTTGTAGAGCATCTCTTCCTTTTCAACATACTTGAAATTGGATTGACGAGCCTTTGTGGTTGCGAAGAAATTTTAGAGAGAAGTTAGAAAAAAATAGAAAGACTTGGAGAAAGGGATATGAGAAAATGGTCATGAAAATGAGTGTGAGAGATGAGAGAGGCTTTTAAAAATAAAAATGACTTCCCCCTGCCCCTATTATTGGACGGTGCACCCTTCCATGTCTTGGGGGCCAAGTTTTGATTTCAATTAGGCCCATACAATTCCCAATTAGGGTTAGGGTTTCTAGGTGCTTTTGGTCCCTTTGGGTGTTAGTCAAATAGTTAACTAAATTTTAACTAATACATTTTCCCTAAATTATTTTGCCAAGCTCAATTAAACTCAATTTTGTTTAATTACCTTAATTGCAAATTTTAACACTAATTACCTTAAACAGTTAATTTCACTATTTAAAATCACCATAAACTCTAAGCAAATAATTTGTGAGATTAAAACTCTAATTTTCTATTCTAGACAATAATTGTACATATTTACCATAATATCATTAATGAGTTGACCAAAGTTAACTCCTTCCTATTAACTCTAGTAGTCTATGGTTTACCTTGTTCAAATATACTATATCTAATATATATATATATATATATATATATATATATATATATATATATATA
>QARZ01000599.1:260087-292872 GCA_013407115.1 Glycine latifolia | reverse complement strand
AAAACAAAGCAATTATGATAACTCTTATTAAAACCAATCAAGACATAAAGGAATTCTCATAGGTTCATGGCTCAACCACAATACAAAATTTAGCCAAGCATACTCAGAATTGATATTATTTCCATGACTAACATTTTCCTAGAGAGAAATTACCAAAGGAAAAGAAAAGGTTACACAGAGTGTTGTTCTGCAAATCCTCAATGCTTCCAATCTTCTCCCAAGGTTCTTCAATGGCTTCCTTGCAGTAATGCTTCCAATGGTCTCTCAAAAGCTCCCTTCTTTGTGACCCAGAGCCTCCTTTTATGCCCCAAAACATCCTAGGTCTAATTCCAGTAATGGGGAACTGTTTTTCCTCAATAAATTAATTCAAATCTTTTAAATTAGGAAACCCGAGCTTGTGGCGCGACTGGCGTGGCATCCCACGCTGATCGCGTGCGATATTTGAGCTAAATAGGCTGCTCTGGAACTCTGGCACTAATCACATGGATCCCCACACTGATCGCGTGGGTCATTCGAGTTGAATGCTTGAGTTTTGATAGAATGGCACGACTCGCGTGGATGACCATGCTAACAGCGTGAATTGTTCTAGCTGAGGGTTGGCCTTTGGTAGTCCCACGCTACTCCCTCGTTGGCCACGCTAATAGCGTGGCTTGTTGGAATTGGAGGTCTGTGTTTCAGCATCTGGCGCTGATCGCGTGGTGGTTGGCGCTATTCGCGTGGGCTCTTCGAACTGAATTTGTTAATCTTGACACTCCCACGCTGATCGCGTGAGATCCCACGCTGATCGCGTGACTTGTTCGAGAGCACTGGCTTGCTCTTTTTACTTCTTTTCCTCTCTTGTTGGTTCCTAAATGACAATATAACTAAGAATTTAAATTAATATGCAATTGAATAATAATATATCAAATCCTATTCTAATTTACTATTTCTTAAACAATTAATTCTAAAAACTACTATATGCTGGAAGCATATCAGAACTTACATGCTATACGAGACATTGATATAAATTGTGTCGATGCTCTCTCACCACGAAGCCTCCCTCCTATTACATTCACAGATGCATATTTCAAGGGAATCAATCCTATCAACCAGGATGATCCAATGGTCGTTTCCCTTATAATGGCCAACTTCAAAGTGACGAAGGTTCTCATTAATCAGGGTAGCCCTGCTAACATTCTCTACCTAAGGACTTTTCAGAAGCTGGAGATCTCACCAGACATAATTCAACCTCACCCCGGACCCCTCCTGGGCTTCGCAGGAGAAAGGGTAGACATCCGGGGCTACGTGGACCTTATGACCACCTTTGGTCAGGGTTCACTTTCGAGGAGCTTTACCATCAGGTACTTAATTGTCGATGCCGTAGAGAGCTTGAAAGTATAACCGTATCCTCCCAACAGGGAGTCAGACAGATACCGTCCCACTTTGGGGGGGTAATAGCTAGGTCATGAGCATAGACAAAGGGTTTACCCCTTATACCCTAACTGTCTATACAGCTCACCAGGATCACACCTTTGATGTGGATCCACGTGATGACAATATTTACAAAGGACCAAAGCTAATAGAGGAACTTGTAAAATTATAGCTCGGACCCAAACCCGGGCAATGTACACAGCTCAGCAAAGACCTCACTAGTCATGAACACAGACACATAGTTGATTTACTCTGCATAAATGAGACCCTTTTCGCCTGACAACCATCTGACATGTTGGGCATTGATCCTAGCATCATATGCCACAAGCTGCCAATATGTCCACAGGCCAAGCCAAATGGGAGAAGAAAGACGAAAGGCAGTGAAGGAACAAGTAGACAAATTACTCAAATCCAATTTCATCAGAAAGGTCAGATACTTTACTTATCTCGCCAATGTCGTCATGGTAAAAAAGGCTAGCAACAAATGGCGCATATACACAGATTTTGAAGATCTCAACAAGGCATGCCCAAAGGATGCATACTCG
Source organism: Glycine latifolia (assembly GCA_013407115.1). Taxonomy (NCBI): domain Eukaryota; kingdom Viridiplantae; phylum Streptophyta; class Magnoliopsida; order Fabales; family Fabaceae; genus Glycine; species Glycine latifolia. The sequence continues at coordinate 290,917 of QARZ01000599.1, read as the reverse complement.
TTACCCAACATTGACAGACTAGTGGATGGCGCGTTCGGGTTCCAAATTGTGAGTTTCTTGGATGCATATTCTGGGTACAAACAGATCAAGATGCATACCCCAGACGAAGAAAAGAAAACATTCATCACCAAGGACGCCAATTATTACTACAAAGTCATGCTTTTCGGCCTCAAGAATGCAGGGGCCACATACCAGCGGCTGAAGGACCATGTCTTTAGAAAACAGATTGAACACAATGTCGAGGTCTATGTTGATGACATGGTCAACAAGTCCCAGAGTGTAGCCCAACATGTAGCGGATCTAGAAGAGGTATTTGAAGAGGTACGTGAATATGACATGCGTCTCAACCCCGAAAAATGCACATTCGGGGTGGGTAGTGGTAAGTTCCTTGGTTTTATGATCACACACTAGGGAATCAAATCCAACTCGGACAAATGCTCAGCCATATTACAAATGCATAGCCTGACCAATGTCACTGAAGTTCAGAAATTGAACGGAAGACTAGCGGCTTTGTCAAGGTTCCTCCCCCAAAACTCGTCGAAAAGGTGAAGCCTTTCTACAAATTGCTTAATCAGATCAGACCTTTCCTTTGGGATGAAACCTCTAAGTAGGACATCGAGGCATTCAAAAAGACAATTGCCGCACCACCTATCCTAAGTTGACCTAGAATGGAGGCACCATTGCTCTTATATCTTTCAGTGGCAGACGAAGCTATCAGCTCAGCACTTGTCCAAGAAGAAGGAAAAAATCAACTCCCTATCTATTTTACTAGCCTCATGCTACAAGATGCTAAGAAACGCTATCAAATTATAGAAAAGATAGTCTTGTCACTAGTCACTTCCACTAGACGCCTTTGACCCTATTTCCAAAGTCATCAGGTGATAGTTAAAACTAACTATCCTATCAAGCAAGTACTGCGGAAACCCAAACAGGCAGGCTGGATGGTAGCATGGTCAGTTGAATTGTCAGAATTTGACCTTCAGTACTAACCACACAGTCCATGAAGACACAATTCATGACGGATTTCCTAGCAGAGTTTGTGGGGAAAGACAAATCTATCCCGGATTGGTGGAATCTCTAAGTGGACAGAGCGTCCAATGTGCAGGGAAGCAGAGCATGTATTATTCTTGAGGGACCTGGCAACATCTCGCTAGGCAAGCCCTCAAGCTTAATTTCAAAGCTTCAAACAACCAAGCCGAGTACGAGGTACTCATAGCAGGACTTAAGCTCGCAAAAGAAGTCAGGGCTAAATGTTTGAGGTGCTACTCTGACTCGTAACTCGTCTAGGGATAGGTAGCCAACAAGTTTCAAACCAAAGAAGCCATACTCCTTCAATATTATCATCTGGCCAAAATACTCATTGATAGCTTCAAGTGTTTTGAGAAGTATCATATACCACGAGAGAGTAACACCAGGGCTGACCTGCTCCCCAAGCTGGCCAGTACTAAGAAGATTGGACACCTCAAAACCATCATCTAGGAAAATTTCCAAACTCCCACCATAGACACCCAATCGATAATGGCCGACGAAGAGAAGGAACCTAATTGGATGACCCCTTATAGAAATTTTCTCACCAAGGGGACACTGCCAACAGATGAAAATGAGGCCCGACGTCTAAAGAGGAAAGCCAGCTACTACATCATCCTCGATAGTGAACATCTCATATGTAGGTATGGTCTACCATTTGCTATCGTTACTGGCAATGACACGTAGTTCAAGGCATAGACCTATGAAGACTTCCTTACACGGCTGGGTATCAAACACCTGGTCACCTTTGTCGAACATCCCCAGACTAACGGTCAGGTGGAAGCAGCAAACAGGGTCATCCTTTGAGCCCTGCGCACTAGACTTGACAAGTCTAAAAGTCTCTAGAAGGAACAGCTCCCTACTTTGGGCCTATCACTATTGACCTCAAATGTAACGCCCCCTCAGCTATAAGGGTCATTACCAAGCATAACCACACACAACAGCTAATCAATCAGAGTTTAAGCAGTTTGGAAGCACATACTAAAAGTGACATCCTCAAATGTCATCATTATATACACTGTACATATAATATGGTGAATATACATATACATCCCTGATCAGATACAAAACTGTACATAAAAATCCTCTCAGGGTACAACAAAAATCAAACCAAAAGCTAGAACAAAACATCTGAGCAACATGCTCCAGTCCTCTAGCCTAAGGTATCCCTCCGCAGCTAATCCTGCATAGGCTTCTTGCCTTGGGATCTATCTGCTCCTCCTGAGGATTCACCTGCAAAATATAAGCCCCACACAAGGGGTGAGATATAAAATCTCAGTAAACTCAGGGCCCTTGAAGGTATTTCCTTCCCCTGGTTCACTGACAACAGATACACAGACAGAAACATCATAATTATTATCAACAATTTATTCAATCAACACATAAGCAGTCAATGTACAACCATCTGTCAATGTCCATGTGATTCCGATGGTCATCACCATCTATCATCTATCATCATCATCTATCAGAAGCACCCCGAAAATATATAGGTACAACCACGTCTGGAGGACTCCTATATACCGGGCCGGCTCCTCTATCATGAGCTACAACTCATATCCTGTCTCAATAATTACTATCTATCAGCTATCTATCAGAAGCACCCCGAAAATATATAGGTACAACCACGTCTGGAGGACTCCTATATACCGGGCCGGCTTCTATCATAGGCACCCCGAAAATATATAGGTACAACCACTTCTGGAGGACTCCTATATACCGGGCCGGCCTCTATCTTACAGGAACATCTCATGTCAGGCCTATAACCATCACCTGTCATCTATCCTATTACCATAGGATTCCACAATCAATCATGCTTATCTCCAACTAAAACAAATCATAATCATCCATCTCTGGATCCAAACCAAAAGACAAGCATCACAATCCAAATTACAGTCATTACCCTCTCATAGGGCACAATCATCATTCATCAGCCAATCTGACCAACAACCAATCAACAACATATGCATAACAACATAACAGAACCATCACCTCAGATTGGTGAATGGCTGAACACAACAAAAGGGAACACATTCAAGAATCAAGAGCTTACCTGCTCTAGACAGATCACCGGCTCTCCCGGCCTCGTGGTCAACACCACCAGAGCTATCAAGCTCACGTCCTACACAAGAACCAATACATAACACATCAAATACAGTTCTAGGACGTTTAAACGAAAGGAACTATCATCCTCTCTATAAACATAAACTAATCACTATACAAGTGATCATCTGATCCTCAACAGGATCCCTCTCAGTTTATACCAGGCTACAGAGTCTCTGCAAAGACTCTGGTCAGGCTAATATAAAGCATATCTCTGCTTACAATAGCTTAAACCCAACTTCTCATTATCACCAGTTTCAACCGGTCAATCTCATCTATACAGTCTCCTGAGCAACTTTGTCAACTGCTCTAAGGTTCATACTAGTCATATTACTAGTCTTTTATCTCTGCTCATACATACTCAGAGCCAAAATCAAACTTCATCAGTAATGATGATTCAAGGCTCTAACTCTCTTAGAACAGTCCTCTGAGCATAATACTCTACAGAGTCCGAGCCTAATAACGACTCTAACACCTCCAAAAACACCCCTTAAGATAACCCCAAAACCTCAAAATCCAATACATAGAACCAACGGTTAAAGCTCGAGTTTCTTACCTCTGTGATGTTCAGAAACACCAGGGAATCACTTTCCCTAAGGTAGCTTGCTCAAACCAAGCTTCCTTCGCCTTACACTCCGAGCTCTCAAGGGGTTCTCTCAGAGAAATCAAATCTCACTGTTTCTCAGCTATTCTCAGGAATCAATCGGGGGTTTACTCTTATCTCGGGGCTCTGATCACTTTCTCAGTTGGGCCAGAGGTGTTTAGATGAACGATGAAGAAGTTACAAAGCTCTGTAACTCATCAATGGCTTCCTCTCTCTTTTTCCTCTTCCATTTTCGTTCAAATGAGCTATTTATATAGGCCTGCCCGAGGTCTGGCGCGACCCGCGCCACCTCCCGCGCTATCCGCGCCATGCCTCTGGCGCCATCCGCGCCAACTCTGGCACGGTCCGCGTGAAAAACCAGTGAAAATTGGTTTTCCAGGGCACTTATGGCGCGATCCGCGCGGCCCTTGGCGCTACCCGCGCCACAGCGAAAACCTTGGCGCTGTCCGCGCCAAACCTGGCGCGATCCGCGCCACAACAGAAACCAGGTTTTCTGCTGTGAATCAGAAATGGTACCAACCACGCCATAACTTAGGGTTATCACATCAAAGTACTACAAACAAAACTCCTTTTTGACTTACATATGGCACTGACGCCATAATCCCCGTCGAACTTGGAGAACCATTGACAAGAAGGATGCCCTTTCAAGAACATCACAATGAGGAAAACATGAGGGTCGAACTAGAAACTGCTTGGGAAGTTCAAGACATGGCCAGAATCAGAGAAGAAGTTGCCAAGCTCTGAATGACAAGAAGATACAACACCAAGGCTCAACTACGAACCTTCCAACTAGGTGACTTAGTCTGGCGTGTCCGGGGTGAAGCCAGAAAAGATCCCCGTATAGGCAAAATTGGACCTAACTGGGAAGACCCTTTTACGGTCTTCACCAACCTGGACAATGACGCCTACAAGCTACAGGAACTAAGTGAAAATGATATGAATATCTCACACTTAATCAAGAGGGGGGTGAATTGGTTAAACCTTGGTAAATTAAAAATTTCTGTAATCAAAATCAGAGTTCCTAGGATCTTTATCACTTTTCAAAAACAAGAAACTTTATTCAATCAAGTAGCTCAGCCCCAAAGAGTTTAATGAATCAAAACTTATATAATTGGTCAAGCAATTTAATTAAGAACACAATGAATATAATGAGTTAAGGGATAGAGAAGTAAGACACAATCAGATTTATACTGGTTCACTTCAACACTAGAAGCTACATCCAGTTTTCTTCCAACCAACACTAGGTTAGAGTTCCACTATTATAATTTTCAGTTCTTACGATCAATTACAATGTCTCCCTTTATCAACCCTAGATAAAGTGCATAAATCTAAAACCCTATTAGATTCTAAGAGACAAGAACCTGAGAACACTACTTAGTTCTTTCACCTAGAGAACCCTACTCTAGATACATGCAAGAACTCAATTACAATAACCAATTCACAAAGAAAAATCAAAACAAAAATTACAACCAGATTAAGGAGAGAAACAACCTGATGATCCAATGATGCAATGTAAAATGAAGTTACCAACTCAGGTTGAATGATTACAAATCAAATAGCACAACTTTCCTTAATCTTGAAAAGGTTTCAAGCTCCAAGAATGACTCAAACACTCATGATTAAAGCACAATGGAGCAAGAAAGAATTTATCCCTTAGAAAATACTTAAGAATGCTCACAAGACTGTTTAAGCTCAGAAAATACAAATGGGTAATGTTCCACGAAGTTCTAAAAGCAACTGAGCCATGGTTCTATTTATAACAGATTTTTATAACTGCTTGTAATCGATTAAATCACCATTTTAATCTATTAAAACACTTATGTAATTAATTAAGTCACCACTTTAATCGATTAAAGTGTTCATAAGTTTTCTAGGTCTGAGCAACGAGCAAATTAATTGATTAATATGAGTTGTAATCGATTATTCCAGTAGCACTGTGTTTTCTAAAGGACTTGAGTAATCGATTACGAAATGTGGTAATCGATTATTCTAGTGCAGCATGATTTTCTCAAAACGTTGTGTAATCGATTACGAATTCTGGTAATCGATTATTCCAGTAAAACTTGCTTTTCTCAAAGGCTATGTAATCGATTACGAGAAATGGTAATCGATTATGGCAGTGCAATCTTAAAATCATATATAGCCATGTAATCGATTACTACCTATTAAAAATTGATTAAAAAGTTCAACAAGACAGTTTACATGAAAACGAAGGTCAAATAATCGATTATTCCGATAGGTAATCGATTATATTGTGCTTGAAAGCTTTCTAGAATTGACTAAGAACAAAATAATCGATTACGGACTTTAAGGTAATCGATTACATCAGTGTAAAATACATTTTTCCAAAAACCTTTGAATTAGTTTAAAACACTTAGTCAAACTGCCAAAGTCTTGTGATTTTTTATGAAACCAATTAAGTTAATTATGGATTAAATGAATGCAATGCACTTGGATCACCATAATTGCTTTTCTCTTACACTTTTCACACTAAATTATCTTCAAGGCATCCATTGCATGTTGAAAGCTCAAAACCAATGCTTGAATCAAAGTTCCTTTGCATTCTTTAAGTAGTTCCCCCTGAATCCAACACTAAGTGGTAAAGACATTTCAAGAACATGGAATGCTACCCACTTGAAGTTCTACTACAGTTGATTAATTGAAGGCTGGGTGGTGCACTCTTTTTCCTACTCAAGTTTTTTGTCCCTATAAAAAAATAGGGTTTTGGCTTGAAAGGTTTTAACGAGGCCCATTAAGAGAACAACAAGGGAATATGTACTTCAATTACTACATTAATAAAACATATTTATCTTTCTATATGTACTTGTGTCAACATTGCAGAAACATGACAAAAGTAGGACCAATGCCCGAATACTGCCCAAGGTCCAGCCTTGACAAAACTTAGGACCATGTCCTGGTACTACTCTCCAAGGTCTACCCTTGGTGAGCCTTACTGAAATCTAGGGCGGACGCGTCCTGGTACTCTCCAAAGGTTCGTAAAACCCTAGAGCTTTCCTAGGTGGACCTCCAGCTAAATCCAAGGCAGCCCCTTGGTCAATTACATGTTCTTAATATCCATTTCCCGGTGAACCTTGACAAAACCCAGGACCAGTTCCTAGTACTCTCCAAAGGTTTGTAAAACCCTAGGGCTTCCCTAGGTGGACCTCCAGCAAAATCCAAGGCAGTCCCTTGGTTGATTACAGGTTCTTAATATCCATTTCCCGGTGAACCTTAACAAAACCCAGGACTAGTTCCTAGTACTCTCCAACGGTTCATAAAACCTTAGGGCTTCCTTAGGTGGACCTCTAGCAAAATCCAAGGCGGCCTCTTGGTTGGTAACAGGTTCATAAACCCAAGCTCTAGTAAATTGTCAAGGTTCATAAACCCAAGCCTTCATAGACCTCTAACTCAAAAATCCAGGACAGATGTGTCGCTGGTCGATCTCCAATGATTGACAAATCCCAAGACCAGCCCTTTGTAACTCACAATTTTCAATAAAACCAAAGGTCCACTCTTGGTCAGCCTCGATATCACCAAGTTTTCCGTAATGGAAACTTAAGGTACTCAAGGTCCACTCTTGATAATTTTCAATATTCCTAAACTTTATCTTTGCAGGAGTACAAGTTCCCAAGAATACAAAACCCAAGGTTCATCCTTGGTATATTAAAGTCCAAGGTCCACCCTTGGCATACTAAACCCAAGGCAAGCTCTTGGTACTCTCACTCCTATGGAACCTCAACATGCAGAACCATGGGATTATTTGTTTTGCAGACAGGTATCCAAGGTCCACCCTTGGCATGTCAAACCCAAGACACACTCTTGGTGCATACTTAGCCACTTGCACAAGTAGAAGTCCAACACAAGTGTCTAAGGTTTTTCCTTGACGCTTCGAAACCCAAGATGTGCTCTTGGTACACACATGCATTTGGAACCTCGACAAGCAAAGCTAAAAGACTTAGCCATTTGCAAAACAAATAATCCAATGTTATTCTAAGGATTACGCTTGACATGAAAAACCCAGGATATACTCTTGGTACTTCAGTTACTTGAAAGCTTCAACAAGCAAAGTCCATGGACCAAACCATTCATTTTCAAACATGCAAATTAGACAAGACATTACCAAAATACAGTGTCTTACTTTTGATGAAAGACGTCACTCAAGCGGTCCATACACGTTAACATAAACATTCACAAATAGAAGACAATATGCAAAATAAAGAAGATTGAAGAAATTGGAGAAAGAAGAATGTTCTCATTTAATTTGTTAACACTTTACATGGCCTCCATGGCCAAAAGTTAAAACAAAAAGATAGCAGCTTATACGTTGGCTGCATCACTAGCACTCTCCTCAGTAGAGCCAATCTACTCCTCATCGACCAAGACTCCCCCTTTAAAATCCTTGAAAGGGTCAAACTGACCCAAGTCATGATCCTTTGTGAAGAGGCCAACCTATCGAATAGCTTTGAGGAAGCCTTCTCATGCTACTCCATTGCTTCCTTTTTGTAGATTGCTAGCTCCTCATCAAGACTTTACTGACCATCATCTTTGCAGCAAGTCCAAGCTTGGACTCCTTCAACTCGGTCACCCTCTTGGCCAACTCCTCATTCTCAGCAGTGACCTTGTCAACCTTGACAACCAGGTCCATCTTCTCCTTCTGCAAAGCTTTGCCCTGGATGACCAACTCGTTACCATCAACCTGGGTACGTAGTAGCTTGGCCAAAGCACCACCAGCCTTGACAGATAGCTGATGGTTAGACCTGACCATCTCAGCAATGGCCACAACGACACTATTCAACTTAGAGTGTTCGACCTACCAGACGTTGCGAACAGCTGACTTCAACATGGCTAGCTCCCTCTCCAAAGGAAGCAGCCTTATTCATGACTTCTTGGTACAACTGTCCATTCTCCTCCAAAATTGCAATGCTCCTATACAGGAAGAGCTTCATAGCATCAACAAAATGTTGAGGGCCGACTGATCGAATCAAGTTTTTGTCAAATAGTGTCGGTACCCTCCACTCAAGCCTATGCCTTACACATCACAGTGAGTTAACTTCCCTTGGAATATTTACAAACTCCAGGGAGGTGACATGGCAAGAAGCAAGTGCCGACATAGTAGAAGGAGGAGGTGGTGAAGGAACAATAATGGCGGGAGTAGGCGAGACAGAGGCAGCAGCAGGTGGGGCAGAAACCAAAATGGGGATCGGAGCAGCTACCGGAACCAGGCTAGGAGCAACATCTAGAACCAGAGCCCAGACAACAGGCGGTGGAGTAGGGGAAGCAGCAACAACAGCTACCACAGGAATCGGTGCTGGGATAGAAGGAAGAGAGGTTGCGCATGAGGAAGAAGTCCAGTAGTCTCCCTCATTCCACGCAAGCTACGAGGAGCTTAGGACTTCTTGCGACAAGACGTCCCAGCACTGTCATCCCTCTTCCTCTTAGCCAATGTAAAAGGAAAGGTGCTAGGGAAAGTAGCATCAAGTTTAGTAGGGCCAACCCCAACAATGGGTTGACCCTTTTGTGCAACTGGAGGGGGAACAGGGGATGATGGCACAACATCACCACCAACCTTCTTCACTAGCAGCCTCCATGAGAAATCACCCATGATACCTGTAAAACACACAACAAAAAAAAAATCATAAGTGTCAAGCCAAGTTATAGACACAAGAAGACAAAGAAGGAATAAGGCAGATAGAATACCGTCTAATGCAGCAGAAGGGTCATCTGCCGAGGGCAGTGACAAGATAGCACGCGCGTCCAGGGAGGCCGACAATAGCTCCAGGATCGCCTTGTCCGACCTCTCCACTAGGGTCGGTAAGTCCTCATCAAATGACTTGAACCTAGTGGGTCAGCTTGCTAGTAGAATGGGAAGCGTGGCTCCCCATCCTAGTTGCACATCAACGGCAACCCATCTACCATGACACTACTCTTGCAAAAATTAAAGAAATAATCCTTGAAGCGACGGAAGACATTGGTGTCAACCTTGAATAGCTTTTTGGAAACACTGTGCTAGGAGACCCAAGCAACCTTCCCGGAAAGTTTGGTTTGAAAGAAAAACAAAAAAACTTGAACACTCAGACGAATGTTCAAAAAGAGCACAAAATTTGAAACGCCCTCACCACTTCCCAACTATTAGGGTGAAGTTGGGAGGGTTCCACGTTCAAGAATTCCAGAAGGGCACATTGGAAAAGTGAGAAGGGAAGGAAAAGACCCAACACCTCGAAGAGGCATCAGTACATGAAGAAGAAGGGCAGGGCGCTTGGCGCCGCCCTTAGACAAGGGAAGTCATCACTTCTGCAAGGCTTGACGATGATCTTACGGGTGTCCCCGGTGGTCGTTACCTACAATTGACAACACATGGTAGCCACAAGTGTTGGGGAGGTTATTAGAGACGACCGATATTTGAAGACATCGTCCCTAACCCACTCATAGCCATGTACGCTCAAGGTGAAGGATGGCGACCCAGCACTAGGCCTGCGGTGCATGAGAGAGGAAGTCCTAGTGCTTCCAGCACTACTTTGCCTCACCCTCTCAGAGGTAGAAGGAGGGGAAATGATGGTAAGCGGTAGAGGCTTGCCTGCCCTAGGGGCAAAGGGAGACTTTGCCTGTTGACAAGGGTGAGAAGTGCCCTCACCAGCTCGACAGGAGCTCGCCCTCCTCCTGGAAGAGGAAGACCCGTCAGAAACTCCACCATGGGTGTCCTCCTCCGAGGAGTCACCTATTGAAATAAATTTGCACATAAAGGGTTGCTCAATCGAGCCCTCTGAATTGCTTTCTCCCATGCCTAAAAGAGAGATATAGACATTGTAAAGAGAAAAAGATGAATACCTTAAATGAAAGGAAGGGGAACAAGGAAAAAATCAAGGAAGTAGAGAGGTTTCAGAAATTAGAAAAGCAAGAAAGCAAGAATGGTGGTGTGAGAAATGTCAAACGTCCCCTCCATTTAAAGGTAAATGTAATTGTGCAGTTAAGCATGGGACTTGAAGCGACTCCCTTGGAATCCGCACCACAAATTGACGCCACTCACCCACTATCGCACATCTTTAGTACGTGTCCACTCCTTGAGTGACACATATGCACGAGTACAGTGCGTGGGTGGCACACACCTACAACATAAAACAAAGCGTAACGCTCGCTTTCAATGCTCACTCCAACGGTCAGATATTGGGGAAATATTCAACCTTGACGCTTCACTTGCCTGACATGTCCAACCTTATCTATAGAACAAATAAGTTCACCTTGGAAAATTCAACACTAACAACCCGAACAACCCAAGTCTAGGTTAGAGTCTTGACATAGCTCCACTCTTATACTTCACAAAGCCATAAACCTCGACATTGGACATCACTTGTCTACCCTCGGAGGCTCTTTGCACTCATCATTTTATTACTTGTCAAGAACATTAACCTTGACACTGGACATTCTTCATCAATGCTTATTCATCCTCTATCACCCATAAGTTGGCTCAGAGGCTGGGGGGCTTATGTATAGTACAAAATGGAGAAGTTATGTGTGGCCATTACTGTGTGGTCACTGTACACGTGTCTGCCCTCCGTGTCAACCCGACTATAGTAACGGTTCACATCTTCACTCTCAGTGTCGACCCTGCAATAGTGACAACACGTTTGTCCACTCTCTGTGCAGCCTTGCTATAGGAGCGCAGACGTCAACCCTCTACCGTCGAGTCTCTCCTGGTCAACAACATATCTATTATGCCTTGTTATTCAAATTAGTGAAACCACCTTATCTCCTAATATCTCTCCAATTATCTACAAGTTGTTACTTATCTACAAGTAACAACATATCTATAAGGTATACATGATCTCCTATTTGAATTATATAATTGTCTGCTATTATCTGTTATATTATCAATAGATTAATTAACAAATAAAGGTCCAAGGCCCATATTCCATGCTATAAATACAGGTTCTCCCTAAACCTTTGGTATTGAATAATCATTCCATACTTATACTCATTCATACTACCAATTCACCCACGATGAACAGACTCTGAGACCACCTCAAAAACTCTTATATACTCAGTTATCCTTCTATAATTGATGTACTTACTTGAGCATCAGAGTCATTTTCTTTGTTTTGCAGGTCCCCCTCCTTAACAAGGTTGACTCACCATCCGAAGTGTAAAGTCTGGAACCCACCTGGACCACTTCCAGCCCCGTATGTGGCATTTCCAAATTTTGGTAAGAACACACCTTTACTTTTTAAATTAAGTAATTATCCTTATCTCTTAGATGTATCCTTTTTTCAAGAGAGAATTAGTTGTTACATATCCATCTACAGAGAAAATAAGTTGGTTTCATGTTTTTCTTTAACGTTGAATATTGTTGACTAGCTTAAAAAAAGTGAAGAAATTTTTTTGATGCTTTGATCTAAATAAAGAAGCAAAAAGGTAAGCGATGAGAACAAACATATTATTTTTTTAATATGTTTCTTCTTCTTCTTCTTCTTCTTCTTCTTCATGTTTTTTAGATTTTTTTGTCTTTCTTCTTATGCTTTCTTTTATTGAAAAAGAAGAGAAAATTTGTTTTTCTTCTTACGTGCTTTAAGTTTTCTAAATTTATTTTAATGTCTTTGTTTTCGTGTTAAGTGATAACGTGGGAACAAGATTTACAATTACATGTATGCTCATACTGGAATAATATTATACTCAAAATTTTCTTATGTTTTACATTTTTTAATCTTTTTCTTCATCAATTTTTTTTATCTCATCAAGTCTCTTTCCTTTTCTTCATATTAATTAATTCTATTTTTTAAATGTATTTTATCATTAAATTATAACAATTGAATTTGATTTTCAATTTGAAATTCCTTAATCCACACTCATTGATTTTTTCATGCTAATTTCTATTTGAAATTATTATTTTTGTCAAAAATATACTGATTTCTTTGTCTTTGTTTATTTTTCTTATATTTTAAATGAAAAAATTTCTAGCACTACTAAAAAGAATGTTTTTAACATCACTACTTTAACATCTATTTTCATAAAATCGATGTTAACAAAAGGGAAATGGTATTTTTGTAAATAAATTGAATTTGTTAACATCGATTTCTGAAAAATTGATGTTAACATCGGTTTTTCAGAACCATTGACCTAGACGAGCATTGACAAGTTGCGTGAACGAGTCAAACACTACATCCAGATGGAGTAAATTGCAAAGTTAAAAAATGAGGTCCGACAAGTCAGACAAAAGCACGATAAGCAAGAAGGAAGTATCAGGATTGACTCACACAAGTTAGAGAAGCGCCAGCCTCTTTGAAAAGGACCCAGGTATGAGCGCTATACACCCCTAATGGTCAATCGCACCACTACTCTGGATGAGGCTTTCAACACGAAGGTACCCATACCTCCGCAAACTTCCTCCCAGGTTGGAGTTAGATAGACTCAAACACTGCAAATACCATTGTAGTTACGGTCACAACACAAAAGACTACTGACCTCTAAAAGATAAAATCGAAGAGCTCATACAGGTTGGGTATTTATCTCGAGTTGTGAAAATGCCTGTTAATCACCCGACAAGAGCCAAACCCGGGAGACACCAAGAGGATCAACCTAGGAATCATGATGCCAATAGTAGAAGGGATAGAGCAGAAAATAGAGGGAGGCAGAGGCACTACCAGCCAAGATGCGAGCGTCAACCTCTATAAGAACAGGAAAACAAGCCCGCCCAGCAAATCCGAGGTGCAATTAACACCATAGTGGGAAGATTTTCCTACTGAAGGTTGTCCATTCAGTCTCAAAAATGGCATCTTCACGCCACTTGGAACATCAACTTCAACTTTGTCGAAGTTACCCCACCACGAAGTCTCCCTTCTATCACTTTGACTGAAAGAGACTTCAAGGGCATGAACCCTGTAAACCAAGATGATCCCATGGTTGTCTCCATCGTCATTGCTAATTTCATGATTTCCAAGGTCCTCATTGATCAAGGAAGCTCCACAAAATTCCTGTATTAGAAGACATTTCAAAGACTCGAAGTCTTGTCAGACATGATCCATCCTCACTCTGAACCTCTCCTTGACTTTATAGGAGAAAGTCGAGACCAGAGGCTATGTAGACCTCATGATCACCTTTGATTAAGTCCAACTTTCAAGTGACTTCACAGTCAAGTATTTAATTGTCGATGCAAATACCTTTTATTTTGCTTTGATTAGCAGGAAAATGTTGAACGAGCTCGGAGCTTTCGTCTCCATGCCTCATCTCAAGATGAAGTTTCTAACCTTGAATGGAGACATTGTGATTGTCAATGCAAACCAAATATAGGCTTGACAATGCTATGTTGAGAGCTTCAAAATGGCACTGTATCCTCCCACCAAGGAGCCTCGCAGACATCAGCCCTAGTGGGTGGTAGTAGCCAAGTCATCAACCTGGACGAAGGGCCTCCAATCCAAACCCTAACTATTTACGAAGCAAGTCAAGATGACATATTTGATGTGGATCCGTGTGGCGATACCCTCGACAAAGGCCCAAGCCTATCGAAGAGCTTGTTAAGCTGCAGCTTGGACTCAAACTCAAGTAGTGTACACATCTCAACAGTGTTAAATATAGAGGGAGCATGAAGAAGGATCAAGATATATGCTGAGGTTGGATGAGTTTTTAGCTTTTAACATGCCATTCAATTGAAGGCATTTGTAATTGCTTGATGTATGAGAGAATCATCCTATGATCCATTGCATTGCATAAACATCATTCATTGGCTTGCATTCATGATTTTACAAAAATACATGGTTTGTGAAAAAGGCTTAAGATTTCATGATTGCATCAAAGCAAAAAGTGCTCATGGTTTCAAGTTTTTGGAAAAATTGTTTTTGACTGTGTTAATCGATTACCACTAATTGGTAATCTATTACTTGAGCCTTGAAGAACAAAATAATCAATTATAGGCATTAAGTAATCTATTACTCAGTATAAACACAATACAAAACCTGACTATGTTAATTGATTACCATTTATCCGTAATCGATTACTTAGTACATTTATGGAATAGAGAATCCCTGTAGTAATCGATTACAAGACAAAATAATCGATTACTTTGTTCATATATCCTTTCCAGAAAATTGAAGAACATTTTAATTGATTAAGTTTGTTTACAATTAATTACATTCAGTTACAATAGTTTGTTATAATAGCTGATGGGTCTCTTGAAAATAACAACACATAATCTCTTCTTACTATCTTAATCTGTGATTCTTGGTGAATTCTTTATTACTCAACAAGTGAAGTTTTTGTAATTGTTTTCTTTGGCTGAGTGGTTTGATTGATTGAAGCATTCTTGATTTAATAGTGATAAAGATCCTACAACTCTGATTCTTTAAAGATTTTAAAAAGGCAGAGTTTAAACCAATTCACCCCTCTCTTGGTTATTGTGTGTATTCATATTGTTTTCAACTAGTATTAAGAGCAGATTTTTTAGTGTTATTCAATATCACTATCTTTTTTATAAAAAAAAAGAAAGAAAATGAATACCACACAAATTACCTTTAAGGAGGGTGCCTCTCTCAATCGTCCTCTGATGTTTGAAGGAGAGCATTTTAGTTTTTGGAAAAACAGAATGTAGATTTTCATTTAATCAAATGACCCCGGTGCATGAAATGCAATAGAAAAAGGTCCCTTGGTTCCTATGAAAATTGTTGGTAATAATATGATTCCCAAAGAATGGGATGAGATGACAGATGCATAAAAGAGAGTTGTTCAATATGATTTTAAAGTTAAGAATATGATTAGTTCTGCACTTTCTTCTAATGAATTCTTTAGAACTTTTAGGTGTAAAAGTGCAAAAGAGATGTGGGAGATGTTGGAAGTCATTCATGAAGGGACGGGTGAAGTTAGAAGATCAAGGAAGAATGCCTTGATTCATGAGTATGAAATGTTCAAGATGAACACCACAGAAAACATATCTCAGCTCCAAACAACATTCACTCACATTGTAAATCATCATTTTAGTATGGGGAAGATATTTGATACTGAAGAGTTAAACATTAAAATCTTGAAGTGTCTGATAAGACCATGGCAACCAAAAGTGACAACAATCAAGGAATCAAAAGATCTATCCAAAATGTCCATGGCTGCATTATTTGGTAAGCTTCTTGAGTATGAATTAGAAATTTCTCAACTAACACATGCAGATGATGCACATAAGAAACATAAAAGTATAGCCTTGAAAGTTGCATCCTCTAAGGTGGATAAAGAAGAAGACTCAAGTGAAGAAGATGGTGATGAGAATATGAACCTAATAGTTAAAAGATTCAGCAAGTTCATGAAAAAGAACAAGAACAGAAAGTTCACAAAGTTCAACAACAACAACAACAACAACAAAAAGAGTGACAACAACAACAACACCAACTTCACCTGCTTTGAATGTGGTAAGTAAGGCCATATTAAATCTGAACACTCTATTTTCTTAAAGAAGCAATTAGGTGAAAAGAAGGCAAAGAAACAAGGAAAGCCAAAGAGAGCCTACATAGCATGGGAAGACAATGACTCAACAACTTCTGAATCATCAAGTGAGAATGAATAAGCTAATGTATGTCTCACTTCCACAATAAGTGAAGATGAAGAATTCTGAAGTGCTGAAACAGAGGTAAATGCTGATGCTTTCCATGAAATGCATGAAGAGGCTCAAAAGCTTGCAAAATCCAACAATAGGCTAAAAGGAAATCTTAGATGGCATGTCACAACACTTGCAGCAATGCAAACTAAAATTTGTAACTTGAAAGAAGAAAATGAAAAACTTGTTTCAAGCTAGAAAATGAATGGATGTGTATGTGCCTCTTCTTCATCAAATGTAGATAAATGCAAAGCTTTACAAAAAGTGTTTGATGATTTAAAAAAGAGTTAAGGTGAAAAATACAAGTTATTGCTTTCTAAAAATTCTTACTTAGTAGATCTATTGAAAAGAATCTATAGAGGAAAATGTAGTCTAGATCAAATGCTAAGTGTTCAAAAATATGATGGAGGTTTGGGTTACAAACATCAAGCTAAACCTTTTGGAAAAACCAAGGTTGTACCACCAAAATAGAAGAATCAAAGATTTTTTTAAAAACAAAGTATAATCAAATGACTCATTTTGAAAGAGCATCCAAAGTTGTAACTTGTACCTATTGCATGAAGAAAGGTTACACATCTCATAAGTGCTATGCTAGAAGATTTCATGTGCCTAATGGAGATTGCATTTGGGTTCAAAAGAAAAAGAAAGTAGCTAACCCTTATGGACCCAACCACATTTGGGTATATTGTAGGTGTGTCTAAGAGCAAAATCATCATTATGGTATCTTGACAGTGGATGCTTTAGACACATGATAGGTGACATGTCCATGTTTACAAATTTAACTCTTAAAGATGGTGGATTTGTCACTTATGGCGACGACAACAAAGGAAAGATAGTTGGAGAAGGAAATATAGGAGACAACTTTAAAACCAAGATCACAAATGTTCTCTATGTGGAAGGTCTAAAGCACAATCTCCTATGTATAAGCCAACTATGTGATAAAGGATTCAAAGTTTCATTTAATGACAATTATTGTTTGATATGTGATGGCCAATTCGGTGAAGTAATACATGTAGGTAAAAGAAAATGTAATATCTACTTACTCTCTATAGAACATGCATTCATTCACAACACTAATTGTCTAGTAAGTAAAGTTGATGAATCTTGGCTATGGCATAAGAGAGCTGGTCACATCAACATGCATCACATGAACAAGCTTATTAGAAAAGATTAAGTCATTGGCCTACCTAAACTAAAGTTTGAAAATGACAAACTATGTGATGCTTGTCAAAAGGGGAAACAAACCAAGATTTCTTTTCAAAATAAAAATGTTGTTTCTACCTCAAGACCTCTTGAATTGCTTCATATGGATTTGTTTAGTCATTCTATAACTATGAGCTTAGGTGGTAATTTCTATGGGTTTGTAATTGTTGATGACTATTTTAGATTCACATGGACTTTGTTTTTAAGATCCAAGAGTGATGCCTTCATTGCCTTCAGAAAATTAGCCAAACTTGCTCAAAATGAAAAGGGAAGCAAAATTATCTAAATAAGAAGTGATCATGGTGGTGAATTCCAAAATGAGCACTTTGAAAAGTTTTGTGAAGAAAATGAAATCAACCACAATTTTTCAGCTCCAAGAACATCTCAGCAAAATGGTGTTGTGGAGAGGAAAAATAGACCCCTTGAAGAAGGAGCTAGAACTTTTCTTAATGAGACAAATTTGCCTAAACATTTTTGGGCTAATGTTGTAAGTACAATTTGCTATACTTCGAATAGATTACTTATAGGGCCTATTTTGAAGAAAACTCCTTATGAATTATACAAAGGTAGAAAATCAAGCATTTCTCACTTAAGAGCATTTGGCTGCAAATGTTTTGTTTTAAATAATGGTAAGGAATCTCTTGGCAAGTTTGATGCTAAGGCTAATGAAGCCATATTTCTTGGGTATTCATTACAAAGAAAAGCATATAGAGTCTTCAATAAAAGAACTTTATGCATGGAAGAATCAGTTCATGTTATTTGTGATGAATCTAACTCCTCTAAAGAGGAAAAGAAGTGTGAAAATGATGCAGGTCTTTTAGAAGAGTATATACAACTTAATGGATCAAAGGAAAAAGAAAAGGAAGAACCAATTGCAGAAATGGAATAATCAACACCTATCCAAAAGCCAAAGGATTGGAGAACTACAAGAGATCTTTTCCTTGACAACATAATTGGTGAAGTAACTAAGGGAGTATCTACTAGATCTTTACTAAGAAATCTCTATTGTAATATGGCTTTTGTTTCTCAAATTGAACCTCATAGCATTGACCAAGCTTTACTTGATAAACATTAGATGCTTGCCATGCATGATGAACTTAATCAGTTCAAGAGAAATGAACTTTTGGAACTTGTTCCTAGACCTTCTTCTCACAAACCTATTAGCACCGAGTGGGTTTTTAGGAACAAACTTGATAAAGGTGGCATCATAGTTAGAAATAAAGCTAGATTGGTTGCAAAAGGTTACAACCAAGAGGAAGGTATTGACTATGAAGAGACCTATGCTCCAGTAGCAAGCTTAGAGGCCATTAGGTTACTACTTGCATATGCATGTTTAATGGATTTTAAACTGTTTCAAATGGATGTAAAGAGTGCTTTTCTAAATGGGTATATTGAGGAGGAAATTTATGTTAATCAACCTCCAGGCTTTGTTGATTTCAAATATCCAAACCATGTTTTTAAACTAAAGAAAACACTTTATGGATTAAAATAAGCTCCTAGATCTTGGTATGAAAGATTGAGCAACTTCTTGCTTAGCAAATCTTTCATAAGAGGACAAGTTGACAAAACCTTGTTTATTAAGAAGCATGGCAATGACATCTTATTGGTTCAAGTATATGTTGATAATATAATATTTGGTTCAACTAATCATTCTTTGTGTAAAGAATTTTATATATCTATGTAGAATGAGTTTGAAATGTCTATGATGGAAGAATTAACATTCTTTCTTGGACTTTAAGAGAAGCAAATAAAGAATGGAACATTTCTCAGCCAAACTAAATACTGCATGGAAGTGATCAAGAAATTTTACATGGAGAAAAACAAAGATGCTGCTACTTCTATGGCAACCTCAACTTATCTTGATTCAGATTAAAAGGGTAAGAAAGTTGATGAGTCAAAGTATAGAGGAATGATAGGGTCTCTATTGTACTTGACAGCACGTAGACCAGATATAATGTTAAGTGTGTGCTTGTGTGCTAGATATCAAGCTAATCCTAAGAAATCACACCTCACTGTTGTCAAGAGAATCATCAAATGCCTTAAATCAACCATAAAAGTTGGTCTTTGGTATCCAAAAGGTGCATCACTAAATTTAGTTGGCTATTTAGATTCTGATTTTACAGGATGCAAAATTGATACGACAAGCACTAGTAGAACATGCCACTTGTTGGGAAGCTCTTTAATTTCATGGCATTGCAAGAAGCAATCATGTGTTGTTCTCTCAACAGCAAAAGTTGAGTACATAGCTGCTGGAAGTTGTTGTGCACAAAGTTTGTGGCTTAAGCAACAACTCCAAGATTATGGTGTAGAGATGAATGAAATTCCTTTGCTGTGTGACAACATAAGTGCAATAAACCTATCAAAGAATCCAATCATGCACTCATGAACAAAACGCATAGAGATCAGACATCACTTCCTTAGAGATCATATTCAAAATGGTAATATGAAAATTAAGTATATTAATACTAACAATAAATTGGTTGATATTTTTACAAAACCCTTATCTAGAGATAAATTCTATGATCTTAGGAACATGCTAGGAATTCTTGATGAATCTAACATATGATAGCATGCTTATGACTTGTTTGACTACATGATATGCAATCAAAATTGAGCATGCATCACAAGTGATTAAAATTTGAAATTTGATCAAAAGCACTATTCATACTGCCTAATTCTCTATTGTAATCGATTACTACACGTATTAATCGATTATTTGTGATTTAAAAAGGATTTTAGAGACAAAAGATCTCTGGAGTAATTGATTACCAAGCTTATGTAATCGATTACTTGTCAATTAAAATGCATTTCAAAAAGAAATTTTTTCTGTTATATTCAATTATGCAACAGATTAATCGATTACTTATTGTTTAAATGCATATGCAAAAATAGAAAACATTTGGAGTAATCGATTACACTATCGAGTTAATCGATTACCTGTTGATTGAAACCTATCTCTCAAACAGAAATTCTCTGAAATAATCGATTACCCTGTATTTTAATCGATTTCTTAATGATTGAGACTACTTCTATGTTAAAATCTATAATTTTCAGAAAGCAATGCCATGTATTTTTCACCTTGACTCTTTTTGTAAAGCTTTGCATTCGTCTATATTTGATGACGAAGAAACACATACACATCCATTCATTTTGTAGCTTGAAATTGTAAAATATAGGAACACTTCACACTTAACCAAGAGGGGGGTGAATTGGTTAAACCTTGGTAAATTAAAATTCTTAAAACAAAATCAGAGTTTTACTTAGGATCTTTATCACTTTTGAAACCAAGAATACTTATTCAATCAAATGCTCAGCCCAAGGTATCCAATAGCTCAAAATTAAATTGATAAGCAAAGCAAGATAATCAAGATGGACATAAAATAATCAAGATCGAAATTAAAATCAAAGCACAAGAGATTTATATTGGTTCACTTCAAGCACTATGAAACTACATCCAGTTTTCTTCCACTCAACACTAGAGTGAAGTTCCACTATTGCGAATTTCTGTTCTAACAAGTAATTACAAAGTCTCTCTTTATCAACTCTAGATAAAGTTCAGTAATCTAAAATACTATTAGAATCTTAGAGACAAACCCACTGAGAACACTACTCAGCCCAACCCCTAGAGAAACCCTATCTCTAGATTACAAGCAAGAAACCCATTTACAATAGACAATCAAATACAAATTCAAAATAGAATTACAACCACTAAGTTAAGGAACGAAATCACCTGATGATCCAGTAAATGAATATGCACATGAATGAATGTATCAGGTTGAATGATGAAATTAAAACTCAGAACATCTCCTTCCTTAAACTTTTAAAAGAATCTTCTTGCTTCAAGAATCACTTAATAACCCATAAGTGTATTAGTGAAAGCAAGAACTCATAGAACCCAGAAAATCACCAAGAAAGTATTTAGAAAGCTTAAGCTGGCTCAGCATACGAATTAGTCAAGTTACAAAACAAGCTGAGCAAGGGTTCTATTTATAACAAACTTTTGTAACTATCAGTAATTGATTAAACGCGCCCAATAATAGATTATTTCACTTATGTAATCGATTAAATCAAGCATGTAATCGATTAATGTGTTCTACAGAAATCTGGGTATGGGCAACGAACAGAATAATCGATTATTCCGTCTTGTAATCGATTAAGATAGAAAGCTTGATAAACTTGAGATACACTGTATAATCGATTACGGATTTTGGTAATCGATTAAGACAGATAGCTTCATTAAACATGTTGAACTATGTAATCGATTACAATATTTGGTAATCGATTATCAAAATTAGTTAGCCAGAGACATATGATGTAATCGATTACTATCCTTTGGTAATCGATAAAAATGTTTATCAAGGCAGTTTATATGTAAACGTAGGTAAAATAATCGATTAATCCGATACGTAATCGATTACATTGTTCTTGAAGAGTTTTCCAGAAAGAACTAAGAACAAAATAATTGATTATATTATTATGTAATCGATTAAACTAGTAGAAAATGTATTTTTCCAAAAACCTTTGATTTAATTCAAAAACTTAATCAATTTATCAAAGCCTTGTGAATTTTATAACTCTAATTAAAAGACTTAATGAATGATGTGAATGCAATGCACTTGGATCACCAGAAATGCTTCTTCCTTTTACATTTAATTACAAATTAATCTTCAAGGCTTCAAGGCATGTTGAAAGATCAAAACTGAGCTTGATTCTTTGTCCATTCTTCAAGTGACTCCTTTGAAACCAACAGAAACAAGTTTTTCATTTGCTTCTTTCAAGTTACAAATTTCAATTTGCATTTCTGCAAGTTTTATGACATGCCATCTAAGATTTCCTTTTAGCCTATTGTTGGATTTTGCAAGCTTTTGAGCCTCTTCATGAAAAGCATCAACAACTTGATCAAATTCAGAATTTACATGTTTCAGCACTTGAGAACTCTTTATCTTCACTTATTGTGGAAGTGAGACATACATTTGCTTCTTCATTCTCACTTGATGATTCAGAAGTTGTTGAGTCATTGTCTTCCCATGCTATATAGGCTCTCTTCAGCTTTCCTTCTTTCTTTGCCTTCTTTTCACCTAATTGCTTCTTCAAAATGATAGGACATTCAGATTTAATGTGGTCAGGCTTACCACATTCGAAGCAAGTGAAATTGGTGGCGTTGTTGTCACTCTTTTTGTTGTTGTTGTTGAACTTTGTGAATTTTGTGTTCTTGCTTTTTCTTATGAACTTGCTGATTTTTTTTTACTATTAGCTTCATGTTCTCATCACCATATTCTTCACTTGAGTTTTCTTCTTTATCCACTTTAGAGGATGCAGCTTTCAAGGCTATACTTTTGTGTTTCTTATTGCATCTTCTACATGTGTTAGTTGAGACATTTCTAATTCATACTCAAGAAGCTTACCAAATAATGCAGCCATGGACATTTTGGATAGATCTTTTGATTCCTTGATTGTTGTCACTTTTGGTTGCCATGGTCTTGTTAGACACTTCAAGATTTTGATGTTTAACTCTTTAGCATCAAATGTCTTCCCAAGACCAAGAAGATGATTTACAATGTGAGTGAATCTTGTTTGGAGCTGAGATATGTTTTCTGTGGTGTTCTTCTTGAACATTTCAGACTCACGAATCAAGGCATGCTTCCTTGATCTTCTAACTTCATCTGTACCTTCATGAGTTACTTCCAGTATCTCCCACATCTCATTTGCACTTTTACACCTAACAGTTCTAAAGAATTCATCAGAAGAAAGTGTAGAAGTAATCATGTTCTTAGCTTTAGAATCATATTGAACAACTCTCTTTCAACATCTGTCATTTCATCCCATTCTTTGGGAATCATATTATTACCAACAATTTGCATAGGAACCAAGGACCTTTTTCTATTGCATTCCAAACACCTGGGACATTTGATTGAATGAAAATCTGCATTCTATTTTTCCAAAAACTGAAATGTTCTCCTTCAAACATCGGAGGATGATTGAGAGAGCCTCCCTCCTTGAAGGTAATTTGTGTGGTATTCATTTTCTTTTAAAGAAAGATAGTGATCTTGAATAATACTCAAGAACCTACTCTTGATACCAATTGAAAACAATATGAATACACATAATAACCAAGAGGGGGTGAATTTGTTTAAACTTGACCTTTTTAGAATCTTTAGAAAATCAGAGTTAAAGGATCTTTATCACAATTTAACCAAGAATGCTTCAATCAATCAAACCACTCAGCCCAAGAAAATGATTACAAAAAATTAACTTGTTGAGTAATAAAGAATTCACCAAGAGTTACAAATTAAGATGTCAAGAAGAGATTAAAAGATAGAGATCAACACAAGAACTTATACTGGTTCACCTCTCAAAAAGAGAAGCTACATCCAGTTCTTCTAATCAAAACTATATTAGAGTTCCACTATTTACAAATATCAGTGCTTGCAAGCTTTACAACAATCACCCTTTATCAAACCTAGATAAAGAACAGAAATCTAAAACCCTATTAGACTCCTAGTGATCAAGACACAGAGAACCCTTCTCTGCTCTTTCCCTCTAGAGAAACCCACTCTAGAAAAAGCTTCAAGAACCCTTTGTAATAGTTACAAACAACCAAAAATCCAAAAACAAATTTACAAGCAAAGTTAATGGAGAGAGACAACCCGATGATCCAATGAATATAAATGAATATGGTTTACCAATCAGAGTTGAAATGAAAAACAAGTTTCAGAACTTCCTCGCCAAAAGCTTCTTTGAAATCTTGTCCAAGAAATCTTTCAATACACCATGAAAATTTGAATATGTGGGCGGAACTTTAGAACTCAGAATATCCTTTCTCACTTTCAGAAGGCGTATGAAAACTTTTAAAATTTCGTAAAGTAATGTGTTGTGTCTTATGTAAGTTTCAGAAAACCCATTAGTTATATATAAAAAACAATTGTAACCGAATGTAATCGATTAAATTGCCAAAGCAATTGATTAAAACTTCATATGTAATCAATTGAAATCAAATTTAATCGATTAAAATGTTCTTCAGTTTTCTGGGAAGGATATATGAACACAGTAATCAATTATTTCAACATGTAATCAATTACTACAGGGATACTTCTTTTCATAAATGAACTAAGTAATCGATTACGGATAAGCGGTAATCGCTTATCACAGTCAAGTCATGTTCTGTGTTTATACTGAGTAATCGATTACTAAATGCTGGTAATCAATTAAAATGTTCTTCAAGGCTCAAGTAATAGATTACCAATATGTGGTAACCGATTAACACAGTCCAAATTGGTTTTTCCAAAAACGTTAAACCATGAATACTTTTGCTTTGATGCAATCATGAAATCTTAAACCTTTTTCACAAATAATGTTCTTTTGTAAAATCATGAATGCAAGTCAATGAATGTTTATGCAAGGCAAAGGATCATAGGATGATTCTCTCCTACATCAAGCAATTACAAATGTCTTCAATTGAGTGGCATGTACAAAGCTAAAACACTCATCCAACTTCAGCATATATCTTGATCCATCTTCATGCTCCTCCTGTATCTAACAGGAAGAGCTGGCCAAGAGGGTTGCTAAGTTGGAGGAGAAGCTAAAGGAGTTCGAGATTGGGCTTGCTGCAGAGATGGCGGTCAGCAAGGAGCTTGATGAAGAGCTGGTTGTCTATAAAAGAGAGGTAGTGGAGCAGCATGAGAAAGGTTTCCTCAAGGCTGTTCACCAGTCTGGTCTTTTTGCGAAGGACCTTGACTTGGGTTTGTTTGACCCTTTCAAGGATGTGAAGAGCGGAGTCTTGGTTGATAAGGAGGAGATCGGCTCTACTGAGGACAGTGTTAGTGATGATGCCAACATGTAGGCTGCTTTGTTTTTATTTCTTTTTGTCTTTTGGTCGTGAAGGCCATGTAAAGTTATTATCAATTTAATGAAAGTATCCATCCTTTCTTCATCCTCTTCAATTTTCTATATGTTGCATATTGTCTTCTATGAATGTGTGTGTTGATGAGTATAAGTCACTTGAATAACATTGTTGTCGAAACAGTAAGACCTTGTACTTGGGTAATGTCTTGTTTATTTTCGAAAACAAATAGCTTGGTGCATAGACTTTGCTTGCTGAATTTTTCAAGTAACTAACGTACCAAGAGTGCCTCTTGGGTTTTGCATGTCATGAACTAAGGTTGGATTCTTGTTTTTGCAAAATGGCTAATTCTTTAAACTTGCTTGCTGAGGTTCAAGCACCTATGTATACTAAGAGCATATCTTGGGTTTGGAGGTGTTGAGGGTTTACCTTAGACACATGTGTTGGACTCCTGCTTCTGCAAGTGACCAAGTCTATAGCCTTGCTTGTCGAGGTTCCAAACAGATGAAAGCACCAAGAGTGTTTCTTAGGTTTGAAATATCAAGGATGGACCTTATTGTTGAGGTTCCAAATGAATGAATATACCAACAGCATGTCTTGGGTTTGGAGTGTCAAGGGTGGACCTTGGACACCTATTCCTACAAAACAAATAATCCTTGGTCCTGCTTGTCAAGATTCCCAAGGAATGTGTGTACCAAGAACTTGTCCTAGGTTTATCATGTCAAGGGCGGACCTTGGACTTTAGTATGCGAAGGATAATTCCTTGGGTTTCTTATTCTTGGGAAGTTGTATTCCTATAAAAATAAAGTTTGTGAGCACTAAAAATTATCAAGAATCATTTAATACCTTAAGTTTCCGTTGCGGAAGACTTGGTGACAAAGAGGTTGACCAAGCATGTACCTTGGGCTTTGAAAATCTCAAGTTACGAAGAGTTGATGGTAACAAAGCTGACCAAGGGTGGACCTTGGGTTTTATTAAAAATTGTAAGTTACCAAGAACTGGTCTGGGGTTTTGTGTATCATTAAAGATATACTAATGACGCGTCCATCCTGGGTTTTTGAATTAGAGGTCTACCAAGACTTAGGTTTTTGAACCTTGACGGTCTACCAGAGCTTGAGTTTATGAACTTGTTACCGACCAAGGGGCTGCCTGGGGTTTTATTGGAGGTCAACCTAGGAAAGTCCTAGGGTTTTACAAACCTTTGGAGGGTACCATGAACTTGTCCTGGGTTTTTGAGATGTAGGTCTACCAAGACTTAGGTTTATGAACCTTAACGGTCTAGCAGAGTTTGGTTTTATGAACCTATAATAGACCAAGGGGCTGCCTTGGATTTTAGTGGAGGTACATCTAGGGAAGCCTTAGGGTTTTGGAGACCTTTGGAGATTACCAGGGACTGACCCTAGGTTTTGTCGAGGTTCACTGAGTAAATGGACATTAAGAACCTATAATCGACCAAGGGGCTACCTTGGAATTTGCTGGAGGTCCACCTAGGGAAGCCCTAGGGTTTTGTGGACCTTTGGAGAGTATCTGGCCCTGGGTTTTGTCGAGGCTCACCGAGTAAATGGGTATTGAGAACTTGTAATCGTCTAAGGGGCTGCCATGGATTTTTCTAGAGGTCCACCTAGGGAAGCCCTAGGGTTTTGGGAACCTTTGGAGAGTACCAGGGACTGGCCTTGGGTTTTGTCGAGGTTCACCAAGTAAATGGATATTAAGAACCTGTAATCGACTAAGGGGCTGCCTTGGATTTTGTTGAGGTTCATCTGGGGCGTGCATTCTGATCTGGTTGTACCCAGAATATGAGTGTAAGAAACTCAAGATTGGAAACTGGACGCATCATCCACCAATCTGTCAATGTTGGGTAATGGGTATGCGTCCTTAGGGCATGCCTTGTTGAGATTTGTATAATCTATTCACATAAGCCACTTGCCGCTGACCTTTTTGACCATGATGACATTGGCGAGCCATGTAAAGTACCTGACTTCTCTGATAAAGTTGGCCTTGAGTAATTTGTCTACCTCTTCCTTTACTACTTTTCGTCTTTCTTTTCCCATATTCCGCTTCTTCTGAGCTATTGGCTTGGCATGTGAACATATTGCCAGCTTTGACATATGACGTTAGGGTTAATGCCCGGCATGTCGGATGGTTGCCAAGCGAAAAGAATCGCATTCTTGTGGAGTACATCACCTATGTGTCTGTGCTCATGGCTGGTGAGGTCTTTGCTAAGCTTTGTACATTGCCCGGGTTTTGGTCCGAGCTGTAGTTTGACAAGTTCCTCGATTAGTTTTGGTCCTTTGTCAATGTTGTCATCGCGTAGATCCACATCAAAGGTGTCATCCTGGTGAGTTGTATAGACAGTTAAAGTGTAAGGGGTGGACCCTTTGTCTAATCTCATGATCTAGCTAGTGCCCCCCCAAAGTGGGACGATAACTGTTTGACCCCCTGTTAGGAGGATACAGTGCCACTTTCAAACTTTCTATGTAGCACTGTCAGGCTTGCTTCTGATCAGCTTTTATGATGACAAATTCCCCCATCATGGTAGGAAATTTCATCTTCAAGTGAGGTGTGGAGACTATAGCTCCAAGCTTGTTTAGCATTTTCCTGTCAATCAAAGCAAGGTAAGAGGTGTCGGCATCAACTATTAGATACCTAATAGAAAAACTCCTCGAAAGTGAACCCTGACCGAAGGTGGTCATAAGGTCCACGTAGCCCTGGGTTTCTACCCTTTCTCCTGCGAAGCCCAAGAGGGGTCCGGGGTGAGGTTGAATTATATCGGATGAGATCTCCATCTTCTGAAAAGTCTTCAAATATAGAATGTTGGCGGAGCTACCCTAATCAATGAGTACGTTCGTTACTTTGAAGTTAGCGATTATAAGGGAATCGATCATTGGATCATCCTGGTTGATAGGATCAATTCCCTTGAAATCAACATTTGTGAATGTGATAGGAAGGAGACTTTGTGGTGAGAGAGCATCAACATAGTTTATATTGACGTCCCATATGGCATGTAAATGCCTATTTTGAGACTGGCTGGATGATCCTCCATGTGAGAAGCCGCCCGCGATGGTATTGATTACCTTGCGGATCTGTTGGGCAAGCTCATTCTCTTTCGAAACTGTCCGGGTTGTTGTTGTCTTTGTGTCCCTCTGTCTTCTACTTCATCCCTTCTTCTATCAGTATCTTGATTTCTGAATTGATCTCACTGTCGTCCCCCTATGTCTATTTTCTGTTGAGGAATTGTCAGGCTTTTTCACAAACAGTGACAAGTGCCCCGCCTGGATGAGTTCTTCTATCTTGTCTTTCAGGGCCCAACACACTTCAGTATTGTGGCCATTGCCGCAATGAAATCGGTAGTATTTCTTCGGGTTTGCTCCTGGTTTGAGAGATGATGGGGAGTTGGTAGTGTCACTTGTACCTCCATATTGAAGGCTTCTTCCATGATCATGGTACGCTTGACTATCAGGGGAGTGTACCTCTCGTACCAGGGTCTTTTCGGGAGAAGCTGTTGTTTGTGCAGCCTCTGCTTTTTGTCTGTCCTCTGGGATCAACTTTGTTTGTTGCTTCATGTTTTTCCCACTTTTATCCAACTTGTCGGACGTAGTTTCAAAACTTTGACATCTCTTCCATATGTATGTAACATTTAGCTCGTTTGCGTATCTCGTCCATGCTAGAGGGAGGTTTCTTGCACAGACTGTCCACAAACTTACCAGGTCGCAGGGCTAGCATCATGGAATGTAATGCTACCTTAGGATTAAGGTTTCTGATCTAGCAGCTAGTTGTTCAAACTGTTCCATGAACCTTCGGAGAGGTTCATCATTTGCTTGGCACAAGGTGGCTAATGCGACAGAGGTTAACCTGTGAGACCGGCTGATCACATATTGTGCATTGAATTTTTGATAAGGGTGTCGAAGCCGTCTATGGAATGCAGGGGGAGACCACCATACCATGTCCAAGTTGCCCCCTTCAGAGAAGTAGGAAACACTCGGCATAGCATGGTGTTGTTATTCGTATATAGATTTGCCTGGGTGAGGAAAGTGTCCATATGTTCATTATAATAACAATGATTTCTAAAAAAAAAAAATTAATAATAAAATATTTGGCGCGATTAGCGTAGGAGATGGTGTCGTTAGCGTGGGAGGAGTGCCAGAGTGGCGCGGTTAGCGCTAGAATGCACTTGGAGACTCTTTTTCTCGAATATCTGGTGCGGTTAGCGTCAGAGTGGTGCGATTAGCGCCAGAAACACGCTCAGACTCAAATATTTGGTGCGAATAGCACCAGAATGGCGCTATTAGTGTGGGAACGCGGGCTGGGGGCCTATAAAAGGCCATTTTCACGTTTGGGGAGAGGAAAAACGTTCCTCTCCTTCTTCCTTTGTGTTTTCCGCCATTAACGACCAGAGAAGCTTCATATCTTCTCCATTCTTCATCTAAACACTTCCTACCCAACTAGAAAGTTGATTAAAACTCCTCCATGAGCTAGATTCCAGCTTCAGTTTCTCGAGCGACCCATCAATCGGAGAAATCCCGTTCTCTAGGGAACTTTGAAAAACTGAGTTTGAAAGGGAAAGAAGGCGATTCAAGGACGCTAAAGCTTGGAGAAGTGATCCTCCAGCCTTCCTCGACGGTTTAGAGGTAAGAAACTCGAGTTTTACCTATTGATTTGTGAAATGTTTCTTGGGATGAATAGTGACCCAATTGAGTTAGGGCTGGAATTAGGCTTGGATTCTTTAGAAAAGTATGCTCAGGAGGTTGTTTTGATGAATACTGAGCTTTGAATCATGACTATTGATGAAGTTTGGTTTTGACTCTGAGATATGTATGAGTAGGAAGAATGTTGGTTAAATGGAGGGTATTATGATATGTATGAGCCTAGGTTCTTTTACAAAATATGTTCAGGAGAACATATAAACGGTGAAAGAGCGTTGAAGTAATCATTTTGATAAACTTCATAATCATTGAAATATGGTCTGGTTAGGACATGGAATTGGTTCATGCAGAATCTTGGAGAGACTCCAGTGCCTTGGTTAGGCTGAGATAGATCCTGCTGAGGGTCTGTGAGTCGCCTATAAGGTGGCTAGCTCTGATAACCCTAAGATAGAGAATAGAGATATTTTAATGGAAAGGAATAGCGTTTCCTTTCATTGTAACGGTTGAGGACCGTTATTGATTGATTGTTTGTATGCCTTGTGTAGGGCGTGATACAGACATTGCTGGTGGTTGTGACCACGAAGCTGGGAGAGCTGGTGTAGCCCTGAGAGTAGGTAAGCTCTTTGTTCTTGGGAGTGTTTCCCCTTGATTGTGTTCCACCATACTCCAGAGGGAGTGATGGTTTATTGTATGAATTGATGCATGTATATTGAAATTGTTTATTACTAATTTGATTGAAAACATGTACTTGATATACATGGATTGAGGCTATGTGTGTTGATTGATGAGATTTCTCTGGCCAGTAGAATAGAATATATATATATATATATATATATATATATATATATATAT
>QARZ01000599.1:191631-259987 GCA_013407115.1 Glycine latifolia | reverse complement strand
ATATATATATATATATATATATATATATATATATATATATGGCTGAGTAAGTCCTGATGAGAGATGTGCCCATATAGATGGATGTAGCTTCCTCAGGCTAATGATAGAAAGTCCTAATGAGAGATGTGCCCATATAGATGGATGTAGCTTCCTCAGGCTAATGATAGAAAGTCGTAATGAGAGATGTGCCCATATAGATGGATGTAGCTTCCTCAGGCAAATGATAGAGAGTCCTGATGAGAAATGTGCCCATATAGATGGATGTAGCTTCCTCAGGCAAGGATAGGAAGTCCTGATGAGAAAAGTGCCCACATAGGTGGATGTAGCTTCCTCAGGCATTGATAAATGTTATATATATATATATATATATATATATATATATATATATATATATATGCCATGTACATGTGATGTGTTAATAGTGTGATGGCTAAATGATGATGGTGTATTTTATAAAAAAGGTGATGATGAACCCTTGAGACATATGTATATCTGGTGATATGGCTTGAGAGCTGTGATGGCTAGTTTGTAATGCCAATTTTGATATTATATGCATGGAAGTGAACCAGGGGGAGGAAAGACCTCCAAGGACCCTGAGTTTACTGAGATTGTTATCTCACCCCTGTTGGGGATTATGTTTTGCAGGTGATACTCAGGGAGCGGCTGATAGATCCCAGGGCAAGAGGCCCGAGCAGGGATAGGTTCTATGAGAACCTTAGGCATAGTGTAACTGAGCATGTTGGCTCTACTTTTGATTTATGCCTATTATTTTGTACCCTGAGAGGAATTTGTATAGTTTTGATATATATATACATTGTATATTATGAGAATTCACCATATATGATGTACAATGGGTGTTGTTAATGACGGTTGATGACGTCATTTTGTTTATCGCTTCTGAATTGATTATCTGTGATAATTTCTGTGCATAATGACCATAAATCAATGTTAATGAACCGGATGCATACGGGGCGTTACAGTCATCTGGGTCGGTGTTGCCATTATACCTCTCCAAGTGGAGATATTTCCACCCAAGAGGATGGTTGACCTCCTGATACGATCGACAAAAGGATGTCGCCGTGTAGTATGTAACGCCTCTCGTGACTGATTGATTTTAATTAAAAACTCGTGTCCACTTGGTATTAAAATTAAATTGGTTATGAATTTTCACGAAACTCTTTTCGCTTTGCTTGCTAAATTTACGAGTAATATGAACGATTTCCTTACTAAGAATCATGCAAATAAAATTCCTCAACACATATTGTTAACAGTCCAAGTACAACACAGTTCCAAATAGTCGGTTACAGCTTAGCGTAGCATCAAATACAGACAAACATAAAACCACAAATACAGTTTACAGAACATCCAGCATCATATAGAATATCCAGCTCCTTCCTCAGTGATTTGCCTAGTTTACTGTTCCTCTGCTCGCCCAAGTTAATTGGGGTCATCACAGGTGTCAAACCACAGACACAGCATGGGTAAGTATTTAATAAACAGAATTAGATAATTGACAGGAACAGATAAATAATCAAACCAATTAATTATGAGACCAATTAGTAAAACCAAATAAATAATCAAAACTAAATATTAATTATAAGACAGATGCCTGATGAATGATGCATGCTTTCTTTATTATCAT
The DNA here is from genome assembly GCA_013407115.1 of Glycine latifolia. Classification (NCBI taxonomy): domain Eukaryota; kingdom Viridiplantae; phylum Streptophyta; class Magnoliopsida; order Fabales; family Fabaceae; genus Glycine; species Glycine latifolia. The sequence continues at coordinate 258,345 of QARZ01000599.1, read as the reverse complement.
GATGCATGACTGAGATCTCAGAGGCCTAATAAGAGGTACCAAAATTAATATAGTTTCACCCACTCCAGTGAAACCAGTCCCACCCACTCCAGTGAGACAGTCCCACCCACTCCAGTGAGACCTCCCTCCACTCTGAGGGGATAAAAGGTACCATAAAACAGTTCCACCCACTCCAGTGGAACAGTCCCACCCACTCCAGTGAGACCTCCCTCCGCTCCGAGGGGATAAATGCAAATGATGTATGTAATGACTGATTTTTACTTTTCATTTACCTCTTTTATCATTTATTTCAATTTTTTATATCAACTAATTCCACCCACTCCAGTGGAATACATATCAGATGGTCCCACCCACTCCAGTGGAACACAAAATGACCAGCAACTCATTTTAAATCATATTTGTTACAAAATCTTCAACAAAGTTCCTCATCAAGTGAATATTAACATATCATACAGCTACATCAACTTATACAGCATCTTGTGTACATACAACAATATAAATAATTACAGCAACATCAATTAAATACAGTAGTCCAATAACACATACAGCAATACGTTACAGCCATTAAATAAACTGCGATACAGCAATAAAATACAAACAGCAATTATATAAAATATGGTATAGTAACGGATTAAAATATGATACAGCAATTAAATATCATTTGATACGGCAATTAAATATGATACAGCAAGTAAGTAAAATATGATACAGCACTCCTAAAACATACAGCAATCTATATAGAACCATAACAACAACAACAACAACAAAATAAATTAGGCAACATCATACAGCAACATTAAATACAGTAACATAATGAAATATACAGCAATATTAGGATACAAAATTAATTTACAGCAACACAAAATTAATCTACAGCAACATAATATAATGGAATACATACAGCAATTGTTAAATTACAAAACAGCAGCATAATAAACAACATACAGCAATTTTACATCATTATACAACAGCATAAAAAATTATACAGCAACATACAATATCATACAGCAAGAGCAACATAATGATTTAGGTAACAACATACAACAACATCCAATAACTAATAAGCAACATCTATCACCATATCACATAAGTAATAGATTAATTCTCACCACATCAAAGTAAGTAACATATACTCTTGGTAAATAAGTATACTTAGCCAAAACATAAATAGTTAGGTGATTAGTTTACCTTTCCTAAATTCCATTTTAGTATTCTTCAAGTTAATTAAGATTCCCTAATCACTTTATTATTCCATTTAACTATTCTTTCATTCATGTGAAATTACTCTTTCAAATAACCATCTTTGCATCTTTTTCCATTCATTGAGACATTTAGACAAACACTTGGTGTGCCTAGCTTAAGTCTTGTATTAATAAATGATAACCTGGATTAAATCATGTAGAACTAAAGGATAATATACTCTAATCAATTATCTAAGCCCTGTGTATTAAACACTTCCCATACCTTGGCTTTTCTTGTTAAAATTTCAGCAACTAGGTGTCCAATCTTCTAGCCTTCTTCACGTGAACTTTGCTTAGGGTGGGAACCTTGGTTTGGCTTGTATTTTAAGTGGAAGGAATAAGGATGTTGGCTGATTTTATGGTGTAATCCGTGAGCTAGCTTTCAATTTGATCTCACCACCCTTTTATACTTGGTTCTATGGAAATATCTCACACTTTCATCATTGCCTAGCTTTTTTGTTGGTTTATTTTGATTGGTTCTTGCTTTCCTTCATGCCAAGTGTCTTAATTCAAGATTTTTCTACATCTTTCTCCTTGCTTCATGCTTGAATCCGTGCAATTCACCAAGCTAGGGACCTTGGTCTTTCACGTTGAAGCATCTTGGCTTTTAGAAGATTTTTTTTTGCTAAAGCCACTTTCCATGTGGTCCAATGGAATGATTCCTTGCTTATTTGCCACACAAGTGTCCTAGTTCTACATGTTTCCAAAGCTTTCTTCATTTTTCTTGGAAATCCACGGCCAAGTTTGGTATTTTAGGACCAATATGTTTTAGTTTACTTGATTGGCTATACTTTTAGAGATTTCATGCTTAAATTTTGAATAGAATAAAATTATTTCCATATTTTAGGAAACCTTAATCCAATTTATTTCATGCTTAAGGAATTCACTCCTTCCATAATTAAGGAAAATTTTCTAGATTGTCTCTTTCCTTTCTTCTGTGTTTTTATATGGCTTAGATTAGCCTAAATTCAATTCTTTTTGAATTATATTTCAAAATTTCTAAAAATTCTTTTTCATGATTTCTTTTTAATTAGTAATGTCAATAATTCCTTTTCTAGGGACATACTTCACTTTTGTCAGGTTTCCAGAACCTTACCAAGGTTATCTGACCTTATCAGGGTCAAAAGGATATTTTGGTCATTTGGGCAATTGTTCAGGGGCATTTTGGTAATTTACCATCCTTGGAACGTGATGGTAATTATTCAATTTGTTCAAGGGTATTTATGGAATTTCCTTCTAAAATATCTCACTAAAATATCTAGGGGTATTTTGGTTATTTTCAGAAATATTCAATGGCATAATTGTCATTTTCATCCTAGGGGCATATTCGTCATTTCAGAAATTGTTCAGGGCATTCTTAGCATTTTTACCCTAGATTTTCCTATTATTTTACTCATAGTAATTGTCTATAACTCTTAAATTTTTGGGGTGTTACATAGTACACTCCTCGGGTCGGTATACATGTGTTGAATTGGGACCGCCGAAAGGGTTGACATGTTGGGGATGTGATTTATTTTGAGTCTGTTCGTTTCTCGTACTAGGAGAGTACTCGTCTCCTTGTGGATGTCTCGCTCTGGTCTCCTGCTAATCGTAGTCAGCTTTTAGTCTTCGGATCTCTTCTTCGTATCTTCGCTTCATCTCTACCATGTGATTTTGGAGTTATTGAATGGTGTCTGCATTAGTCATGGATGAGTTTTGATGATTTGTTTGGATGCGAGGCCACAGGGTATGTTTTACCATAGCCCTACGGTGGGCGCCCAAATGTTTTTACCAAATTCTAGAAATTCCACGTATAAGCTGGATGAGGTCCAGGTGGGTTCCAAACTCTGCACGTCAGATGGTAAGGACGAGGACCTGCAAAACAAAGGAAAAGACTCCAACGCTCAAGTAGGTACATTAGTTATTGAAGAATAACTGAGTGTGTGAGAGTGTATAAAAGGTTCCCTAGGAGGTCCCAGAAGGGTGTCCACTGTGGGTGGACGATGATGTCTGTAGAGTGAATGGTAAGTGGATTACAACCTGAGTAAATGTTTAAAGGGGACCTGTATTTATAGCGTGGAGTATGGACTTTGGGCCTTTGTTTGTTAGTAATCTGATGATAAGATAACAAATAATAGCAGACAGTTATATAATTTGAATAAGAGATAATGTGTACCTTATTGATATGCTGTTACTTATAGATAAGTAACAACTAGTAGATAACTGGAGAGATATTAGGACATAAGGTGGTTACACCAATTTGAATGACTAAGCATAAGGGATATGTTGTTGATAAGGAGAGATGCACTATTGACGTTCGCGCTCCTATAGCAAGGCTGACACGGAGGACATACACGTGTATAGTGACCCCACAGTAATAGTCACGTGTAACTTTACCATTTTGGACTGTACAACTTTACACACACACACACACACACACACACACACACACATATATATATATATATATATATATATGTATGTATATATATGTTCCTACCACAATATTTTCAAAGAAGGAAGTTTCTTTGAGGATATTAATCAAGATCTAGATGACTAGAAGATTCCCAGGATTCCAGAAAACGAGCTTTACAAACCTGACGAAAGATATTTTCGTAAATCTAATTTCATAATCCAAACTGTTGAGACTAATATACGTCTTAAATCTATTTTGATGAAATTAAACTTCTTTCAAACAGTTCTATAAAACTTCATAAAAAAAAATATAGCTTTTTGCACATTGGTTGTGTTCAAGTTGTTGTTAAACCTTTAGGTATAGAAAGATTAAACACCTCAATTATTTTATGCTTAAGAGACTCCTGTCACAGTCAATTTACCGACTCCATCCTAGGCACCATAGAGACCAGCCTTAGTAACAGACCAATCTATTTCAATTGTTACCCTGATAGGACTGTCAACCTTGAGGATGCCAACATTCTAGATGTCTTAACCTTAGATGTCCAGCTTTATGGTCTTGATATGAAGGCTGGATCTATCCCAGTTAATATTATCTATCGAGTTCAGTACAAGGTAATGAACTCATGCATGTATAGAGTCCTCAAACCTAGGAAGACTGGAGAAACCACTTTGTTTCTCACGGATACAACCAAGGCCAAGGTTGTAATTCCAAAAGTCATCAAGTTGGAAGATATCAATTTCCCTCAGACTTGGGCCATGGACAGAGTAGCCCTAGCCAAACCCCAAACCACACCTAGCTTTGAGTCTGTCAAGCAGTATGATTCCAGAAGGATAGAGATCACTTTTAACAACTCTAACTCCTTTAATACCTCTAGGTCATCATTTACTAGAGATTCTAGATCTTTGGGTCTGTTTTCTCTAGGAAATCCTTTTCTGCTGCTCTAGGTGGCAATAGTAGCAGAATCAAGCTTCAGGGAGTAGAAACCTCATCCTCCATTCCTCAATCGGTATATCAACAGGAAAATACCAAGGAAGAGTCTAGATCTATCCCCTCTCCAACCTTTTCATCTATGCAAGATTATGAAGTTATCAATGATTAGTAAAATCTGCATAGATTATGAAACCAAACACCATTAGTGTTATCACTAAGTATGACCTTAAGGATGGCCAGATAGTTAGATCTGAGTGTCCTCTGTCAACCAAGTTTATTCTTCCTAATGTTAGGAATGAAAAACATGACCACATCTATGCCTCACCTTTCAAGTCCAAAAATGAGTCTAAACCCATAACCCCCAAAGACATCAAGAACCTTATGGAACAATCCCATTACACCAATAGGTACCTTCAGTCCATTGGGGAAAAATTAGGAGAAAAATCCAGTCTTAGTTTAGAAGCTAGCACTTCCTCCTCCTCTAAGACCATTCAAACCCCAATCTTTAAACCTTTTAGGATGAATGATAAGCTTAGGAAAGAGTTTGCCAAACTCAAAGCTTTCAATCAGCCTCCTAGTCATCCTTCTGATGAGTTTAGGGAAAAACTTGAAGGATTAACTTCCATTATCATTCAAGATACTCCTCAAACTTCCTAAGAAGCCTATTCCAGACCAACTCTTACTAGAGCCCGACCTAGGCATGAAGCTCAAAAAGACAAAGATAAGGAAATCAATGTCCTTAACCAAGCCGAGTCAGAAAATGCTAACTCTGACTCTGATAGGTGTGTCCAAATTAATCCAATTAGAAACCAGCCTAATTGGAAGCAACCCTCTAAGCGGTATTACAATAGGGCGATCGCTCCGGATCTTCTACTAGAAGAAAGGGAACATTCCAAATCCTTTAATGCCAACCATATCTATGAATGGAACATAGATGGCAAGACTGAGTACCAAATCCCCAATATCCTCCAGCCGATGACCATGGTTGCTACAGCCTATGATATGTCCCTCAACTATACAGAAGCAGTTATTGTCAACATTTTAGTTTATGGTTTCGCTGGACAACTAAAGGGTTGGTGGGGCAACTACCTATCTGAGGAGCATAAGATTACCATCCAGAGCGCTGTCAAAATGGAAAATGATGGCACAGTCCTAACCCAAGATGGTAAGCCTATCCCTGATTCTGTCAACCAGTTAATCTTCACCATAGTTCAGCATTTCATAGGTGATTCCAGCTTATGGAAAGATAGATACGCTGAACTACTTTCCAATCTTAGGTGTAAAACCTTAGCTGACTTTAGGTGGTACAAGGATACCTTTCTCACTAGAGTCTTTACCCGAGAAGACAGTCAAAGGCCTTTCTAGAAAGAGAAATTCCTTGCTGGTCTTCCAAAATCCTTAGGAGATAAGGTTAGGGATAAGATCCGTAGTCAGCACCTTAACAATGAGATCCCTTACAAGCAATTAAGTTATGGTCAACTTATTGCTTACATCCAGAAGGTAGCCTTAAAGATTTGCCAAGATGATAAAATCCAATATCAGCTTGCCAAAGAAAAGGCTCAAAATCGCAAAGATTTGGGAAAATTCTGTGAGCAGTTTGGTCTTCCTTGTTCTAAGCCTAGGAAATCCAGAAAACCTAATCCTGATAGGCAGAAACCTAAGAAGTCTGTTTATCATCGTCATAAGTCGGGAACCCCGCCTAGAAATCTTAGGTGAGAATTCCAGACCAAACCTCCCTTTGATAAGGTCAACATTCCTAAGAAACCTGTAGTCTGTTGGACTTGCGATAAACCGGCCATAAAAGTCAGTATTGCAGGCTTAAGAAGAAGCTTAGGAACCTTAACCTAGAACCCTCTGTTGAAGAACAGATTAATCAGCTCTTAGTAGAATCCTCCTCTAAAGAATAATCTGATAAGGAGACTTCTGAGGGTCAATCTTCAGAAAATCTGAATCAAATTCAAGAGGATGATCTATCTTTGACTGATGAAGACTATCCTTCTTCTTCCTAAATCAATGTCCTTACCCGGGAGCAAGATCTTCTTTTTGAGGTGATTAATTCAATTTCTGATCCTGAAGAAAAGAAAAATCTTTTATGAAGACTTAAACAATCTTTAAATGAATCATCATCTTTTTTTTTCAAGAACAAACAATTTGTTAATTAATAACAAGTTTAATCTTAATAATACCCTTAAAAAATTTGAAAAGAGTGTTGTTAAACTAGTAACCCTTCAGGATCTTCAGCATGAAGTTAATTAACTGATAGCTGAAATCTGCCTTATTAAGGAACAACAAAATGTTCACCAAAACATTTTGACTGTTCTGCAATCTGGTGATCAAGCTGATGAGGAAAATCATGTTCAGAATAACTAACCCTCTGATAATGATTCTTCAAATGATTCAGTTAGTCCTGTCGGTCGTCCAAACATATTTGAATTAATTAATCAGTTAACAATCCAAAAATTTTATATTAAGGTCAAAATTATTGTTGGAACCTTTATCCTTGAGACTGAAGCTCTGTTTGATACAGGGGTAGATTCAAACTACATTCAGGAAGGGTTAGTTCCAACCATGTATTTTGAAAAAAACCTCTGAGCAACTTAGCATCGCTAGTGGATCTAAGCTTTGTGTCAATTTCATAATTTTAAACGCTTTTATTGAAAAGGATGAATTAAAAATGAAAACTTCTTTCCTCATTGTTAAAAATCTTAAAAATGTTGTCATTTTGGGAACACCTTTTATCAAATCTATTTTTCCCATAACCATTTCTGGTAAGGGTATTTCCACTACTTATTTAAATAAGTCCATTACTTTCAGATTTCTAAAAAATCCTATTGTTAGAAATTTGAACCCAATCCTTTTTAAGTAAAATCAAATTAATTATCTTAAAGAAGAAATTTCTTACAAGAAAATTGACGATTTACTTAATCAACCTGTTATTCTTAATAAAATCAAGTCTTTGTCCAACCAATCCAAAACTCCATTTGTGCTGACCTTCCAAATGCTTTTTGGCAAAGGAAACAACATATCGTTAATCTTCCTTATGAAAAGGACTTTAATGATTGACAAATCCCCACCATGGCCCAACCCATCCAGATGAGTCAAGAACTCCTTGTCCATTGCCAGAATGAAATCTAGGATCTTCTGCAAAAAGGATTAATTAGAAAAAGCAAAAGTCCTTCGTCTTGTTTTGCTTTTTATGTCAACAAATCAGCTGCAATTGAGCGTGGATCTCCTCGTTTGGTTATCAACTACAAACCCCTCAATCAAGCCCTTCAGTGGATCCGTTATCCGATTCCAAATAAAAAGGATCTTCTAAATCACCTTTTTTTCCACTAAAATATTTTCTAAATTTGACATGAAATCGGGATTTTGGCAAATTCAAATCAATGAAAGGGATTGCTACAAAACAACTTTTATGGTCCCTTTGGACAATATGAGTGGAGAGTCATGCCTTTTGGATTAAAAAATGCTCCTTCAGAATTTCAAAAGATTATGAATGACATTTTTAATCCCTACTCCTCTTTCATTACTGTCCATATTGATGATGTTCTTGTGCTTTCCCAATCTGTTGACCAACATTTTAAACATATAAACATTTTTATTCAGGTAATCAAGAAAAACGGTCTTGCTTTATCTAAAACTAAAATCAATCTTTTTCAAACAAAAATTCATTTTCTTGGTCACAACATCTACCAGGGCACTATCACTCATATCAATCGTGCTACCGAATTTTCAAACAAATTTCCTGACCAGATCATCGAAAAAACTCAACTCTAGCGTTTTCTCGGTTGTTTAAACTATGTCGCTGACTTCTTTCCTCAGCTGAGTAATCTTGCCAAACCTCTTTATGACCATCTTAAGAAGACACCCCCTCCGTGGACCAATGTCCACACTGATCTTGTCATACAAATTAAAAACCAAGTCCAAAACCTTCCTTGTCTCTATCTTCCCAATCCTTTAGCCAAAAAGATTGTTGAAACTGATACCTCTGATATTGGTTATGGTGGTATTCTCAAACAGTCTGTCAATGACAAAGAACAAATAATTTTGTTTACTTCAAAACATTGGAACCCTGCCTAGCAGAATTATTCCACAGTTAAAAAAAAGTTTTAGCAATTGTTTTATGTATTTCAAAATTTCAATCTGATTTACTTAATCAAAGGTTTTTAGTTCGTGTTGATTACAAATCTGCCAAAGAGATTTTACAAAAAGATGTTAAAAACCTTGCATCCAAACAGAGTTTTACCCAATGGCAAGCTATTTTGAGTATCTTTGATTTTGAAATAGAATTTCTCAAAGGTACCTTAAACTCTCTACTTGACTATCTCACTCGTGAATATTTACAGGGGAGAAACCAGTGATTGTCTCATTCCAGACTCAGTAATATTTACAGGTGAGGCATAGATGTGGTCATGTTTTTCGTTCCTAACATTAGGAAGAATAAACATGGTTGACGGAGGAACCTTAGATGTAACTATCTGGCCATCCTTAAGGTCATACTTAGTGATAACACTAATGGTGTTTGGTTCTAAGAAAGGGTAATCTATCTTATGATAAGCTGCATAAGACATAAACCAATCAAAGAAAAAGATTTGGGTTTGGACTTGGTTAAGGAAAGAATAATACTCTTCCCTAATTTAGGTTTTTCTAATGTCCTTATAATGGCTAAGAAACCACTCTCTTTGAGGAGTCATTTCCTCAGAGTCGAAATCTAGCTTAAGGGCTTCATAATCTATGCAGGTTTTACTAATCATTGATAACTTCATAATCTTTCATAGATGAAAAGGTTGGAGAGGGGATAGATCTAGACTCTTCCTCGGTATTTTCCTGTTGATATACTGGTTGAGGAATGGAGGATGAGGTTTCTACTCCCTGAAGCTTGATTCTGCTACTATTTCACCTGGAGCAGCAGAAAAGGATTTCCTAGAGAAAATAGACCCAAACATTTCAGATCTAGAATCTCTAGTAAATGATGACCTAGTGGTATTGAAGGAGTTAGACCTGTTAAAAGTGATCTCTATCCTTTCGGAATCATACTGCTTGACAGACTCAAAGCTAGGTGTGGTTTGGGGTTTGGCTGGGGCTACTCTGTCCATGGCCCAAGTCTGAGGGAAATTGATGTCTTTCTACTTGATGACTTTTGGAATTACAACCTTGGCCTTGGTTGTATCTGTGAGAAACAAAGTGGTTTCTCCAGTCTTCCTAGGTTTGAGGACTCTAGACATGCATGAGTTCATTACCTTGTACTGAACTTGATAGATGATATTAACTAGGATAGATCCAGCCTTCATATCAAGACCATAAAGCTGGACATCTAAGGTTAAGACATCTAGAATGTTGGCATCCTCAAGGCTGACAGTCCTGTTAGGGTAACAATCGAAATAGATTGGTTCATTACTAAGGCTGGTCTCTACGATGCCTAGGATGGAGTCAATAAATTGACTGTGACGGAAGTCTCTTAAGCATAAAATAATTGAGGTGTTTAATCCTTCTATACCTAAACTTGAACACAACCCATGTGCAAAAAGCTATATTTTTGTTTATGAAGTTTTAAAGAACTGTTTGAAAGAAGTTTAATTTCATCAAAATCAGATTTAAGATGTATATTAGTCTCAACGGTTCAGATTATGAAATTAGATTTACGAAAATATCTTCCATCAGGTTTGTAAAGCTCATTTTCTGGAATCCTGGGAATCTTCCAGTCATCCAGATCTTGATTAATATCCTCAAAAGAAACTTCTTCTTTGAAATATTGTGGTTGGATTTGATTAAAGCATTTTCTGCTTGGGAAGGATTGAAAGAGGAAGATGAAGGTTGAGAAGATTTGAAAGAGAAGCGAGAGGAAAAGGTGCGGAAAAGAGACATAGAAAAAAGATCATAAAATAGTCCCCTGATATCATTGTCATCCTTTGGTTCTATAAAAACATAAAGATAGATCTAGGTTAAAATTTACCTATTGAGCTATATTCCAAACTTTTTTTTTATCTCTTAACTAAAGCCAATGAATTTCAGATAAAAGTTCAGATCTCGCATTCCAATAATTTGTAGGATTTACTGCATTTATCTCAACGGGACTTACTACCCCAGTAACACCATATCGAAACTTTCTCTGCTTATCATGCTAACTAGTTAAGACATAAAAGTACTTAAATCATTTACAAAGGAATTTAAAATAAACTTAAATTTATGTCTAGATAATAGTTCATATAAGTAAAAGAGAAACCAGATCTAGCCATATATTTCTACTTCCCCATCAGGCTCTAATACCATATGGGGTGAGAGCAAGTACGGGGAAAGGGACTAAAAAGACAAAAGCATTCATGAAAAACAGGAATAGAATACAAAATTCACATAGATATATATATATATATATATATATATATATATATATATATATATATATATATATATGAGGAGATATCAAATTATACTTATGTAACTTTGATAACTACTATATCATTTTTATAAATTGATATATAATATGATTTTTATTTATCCAACTGTTGAATTATATCTACATATTAGTAAGATCGTTTGTGTCAATTTTTATTAAAATTGAACAACAACAAAAATGTAATCAAATGATCTATATTTTAGTATATTTTGAAATATTTATATTAAGTTGATTTTAATCAAATGATTTTGGATCATGTGAAATTTTGCATATGTGATCTATGTGAAATGAACTTTCGATCTAGGGAGTTTTAAGAAAATTTATTCAATTAAAAATTATAAAATGATATAATAGTTATCAAAGTTATACCGATATAATTTGATCTCTCCTATATATATAATTTTATATCATAAAATATTATTTTTTTCAAAAAAATAAATCAAATTAAAAATTTATTAAAGACTATTATTAACTATCTGATATTAGAATTCCTTTGAAATTTCAGCTTAAATAATTTTTAATAGTTATTTCCTTTTGCGATGACAATAGATAAAATAATTCTCTTGAACATGTTCTTTTTAAGGGTATTCTCTTTAACATGCTTTCAACTATAACAAACTAAAATAGATTTATATCTTCATGTCATATTATTTTTATAAAAATATATTTATTTTTTTCAAGTTTTAATTTTTTTTAAAATAATAAAAGAGGTCTCCTAAGAATAGTTTGTTCGGTTCATCTCATGGGAACATGCACTGGATATTTATATTTAAATTTAACGTATGTGTTTTTATATGAGTGATGTTTGTATTTTTTTTTATATCCAAATGTCTGTCATTTTTTTTAATTTTAAATTATAAATATTTATATTTTTTAACTATTATATAATCTATTTATGTAATAATGATCCTTATTTATATTCATCTATCACACGAGTAATTGTACTTTAACAAATGTATTGAGATGAATAATTTTTTTTATAATTATTTGCTTTTTGATATCAAGAGAGACTATGTGATATTTATATTTAAATTTAATGTATACCCCTTTTATAAGATGGAAATTTATATTTCATTTTATATCAAACATACTTCATTTTTAATTTAAAAGTATAAAAAAATTATATATTTTAAACAATTAAATATTCTATTTATGTTGCACTAATTCATATTTATATGCATATGAGTAGCAGGTAATCATACTAGGACAAATCTTTTGGGATTATTAATTTTATTTTACAATCATCAATTTTTATGTGTTTAGAAACTCTTATATATTTATATTTAAATTTAATGCATATAAATTTTATTTTAATAATGATTAAATTTCTTTTATATAAAAAATCCTTCATTTTTTTTCAATTTGAAAATATAAAATTATATTTTTTAAACTATTATATATTCTATTTATGTTGTGCTAATACATATTTATTTTCATTTGTTGCATGGATATTCATACTAGAGAAAATCCATTTGGGTGACCTTTTTTTAATAATCATTGATTTTTTTTCTATAAAGAGTCTCTTATATATTTATATTCAATTTTCATGTATACAACTTTTATATTAATGATGTTCAAATTCTTTTATATATAAGAAACCATACTAAAATATAAAAATTTGAAAATATAAAAATTTATGTATTTTAAACAATTATATATTTTTTTATGTTGCACTAATTCATATTTATATTCATACATTACACAGATAACCATACTAAAACAAATCTAGTAGGATGATTAATTTTTTATGATCATCGATTTTTTTTTATGTTAAGGGACTCTTAGATACTTATATATCAATTTAATGTATATAATTTTTATATTAATAATGTTTAAATTTTTATATGAAAATATCCTTATTTTTTAAAATTTGAAAGTATAAAATTATATATATATATATATATATATATATATATATATATATATATATTCTATTTATGTTACATTAATCCATATTTATATTTATTTGATTAACTGGCTATTTATATTAGAGCACATCCACGTGGGTAAATTCTTTTATACTCATTTATTTTTATGTCAAAATACTCTTAGATATTTATATTTATTTTTAATGTATACAACTTTATATAATGATGTTTAAATTTCTTTTTATATCAAAATATTTTTTTTAAAATTTAACAGTATAAAAAATTATATTTTTAAATTATTATATATTCTATTTATATCACGTTAATCTATATTTATATCCCTGCATTGCATGGGTAATCATACTAGAGCTAACCCATTTGCATGATCATTTTTTTATAATCCTAAATTTTTGGAAGTCAAGAGAGAGTATTCTATTATATTTATGGATGAAAAAAAATCCTAAAAAATGTGACAAAATTGTAGATGTGCTCATAAAATTTTTCTTTCCCGTGTATAAATTTGACATTTAATCGTAATAAAAAAAAGCAAGTAAAAATAATCATATTTTTTAGCAGATTTCTAGACTTATTTTTATAATTAAATAATTAATTAAATTTTAAATAAAATACTCAAATCCTTTTTTATCTCGTGCATCGCACTAGTCATAAAAATTCATCATATTTATTCTACATGTGATTTCTCTCTCTTCTATTTTTCAATTTTATTTATATTTCATCAAATATTATCCATAAAAAATTGATAGGAATATAGAATTAATATTTATTCTAATTAAATATTATCTTAAATTTTAATTGTCAAAATTTTAAAATCCTTATTATAATATTAAAATTTGAATCAAGTAATATAATTATCAATTATATATATATATAATATTTGTTAACATTTTTATTTATGTTCAACCATTTAATTAAAAAAATTAGAAATATATTTTATCATTTAATTAAAAATATTAAGAAAATTAAATATATAGTAAATTATTTCATATTTATTTAAAAGTAATATGCATAATTATGAATGACAAATAAATTCATATCCACATATATTTGTTGATAAAATTCCTAACAGATATTAAATGAGTATCTTTAGTGGATACTAGCATGAATATAAATTTTATATATATTTTAACTATTTGTTTCTTAATGGACACAAGGACAAATATGATGTTACTCGTACATGTGGATACGTATTACCTATTAATATTAAAATACTTAAATATCGTTTCTTTTTTTTTTTACAAAACTTAAATACGTAAATATTCATTATAAATATTTTAAATTAGTACATATGTTTTGGAGTATAATTTTATATGGACTTATATTTTAATGTATTTTTATTTGAGTTTATATTTTAGAGAGTAATTTTTTAGATAATTTTGTTTGGAGTTCATAAAATTTATTTATTTATTTAAAATTATTCATGGCCATTTTTAATTGTGTAGATTGTAGAATATTTGAATAACTTGTAACAATTAAAATTATTTTTCAAGAAAATATTAAAATAAATAAAAATTACAATAAAGATGTTTGTTAATATATTTTTAACCTATTTTATTTTTGCAAAAATATCCATGTGTACTTGCATATATCCTTGGATATTAAAAAAAATCAAAGACGGTTAACGGGTATCTTGCATGTAATGAGCAGAACACATGATGAATATTTATCGGATGACACAAATAAATTGTGACTATTACTTGTGCATGTCCCATACACTGACATCCCTATGCACAATCTCATTTATTTAGAAAATAATAATAAGACACTTACAATATAAAACTACTTGAATATATATATATATATATATATATATATATATATACTAACATGAAATTTAAAAATAATTGATAAATATATTATATAAAAAAATATAAGGAAATAATAAATTCTAAACTCAACACCCGTCTACGAGATATTACACTAGTTCCTACTAAAAATGAGTTATTTTCTCATTTTTACATTTTTCCTTTAATCTTAATATATTATAACTCCATTAATTTAATTACTTCTTTGCTAAGCTATCATTACTATTATTTCTAATAGTAATACTTCTAAATTTCTATAATTAAATTTTTGGGATGTTACAAGTTGAACTCACTATTATATTTGGAAGCAACAAATAAATAAAAGCTATTACAAAACCTGTTTCTTTGCATGGGTGACTCGGTTGCTTTCACACATTTTATAAATATGTAAATAATAAAATATATATTCAATTTATTAATGTTAGAGTTGTTAAAGAAAGCAATGTTTAAGTGGTGAGTATATTGTTTAAAAAGTTAAAATATGTTTCATTGTCAGTAAAAAGATAACAATATGATAAAAATATTTGGGTAATAGCAAATACAATTCAAATTTGTATATATGTTAGAAAACAACACGACATCGCACCCATATTATGCATACTATATAATTAAATATTTATAATTTCATTATTTTTGCATTAATGATAGTTAAAAAACTTGCTTAGGTATTTTCAGACACGTGATAGTACTTGCTATAAAATTCAAATCGTGGGCATCCTAATTGAGAAGCCTTAACTATGAAAGAAATTAGTTGTCCTAGCTTCCTACTATTAATAAGTCAAACTATTTTAGAAACAAAAGGGAGATTTTGAGGCTTTTCTCTAGCTATACAGGGAAGGTAATAAGTCAAACTATTTTAATCAAAGAAATCGGTAGATCGGATTCCTTTATGGAACTTTGTTCCAAGTGGTGAACTTTTTGATAGAAATTATATTTTATGATATACTTCTTTAAATAATTACATAATAATAACTAATTATACATATTATATAATTAATATTTCTATTTTAATTATTTCAATTATTTGTAATATTATTTTCCTATAACATTTCAATATTATAAAAATCATGGTGAATTCAACACAAAGCAACTATTTGTTGCTTTCAAATATCATAATGAGTTCAACTCACTACTGTATTGTGCAGGATCCACAAAATACATGTGACAAGTGACGTAGCATTTTAATATGCACATCTACCCTCCATGTTAGCCCTGACACAGGAGCACAGACATCTCGCCCTTAACAGCCAAACTACCGGACCGAACAAGTTATCTCTAACGCTTCATTATTTAAATATTAATAATAATGTTGCAACCTCCTTATCAAGTGGTACGTACTCAATTATCTACAAGATATACATTATCTATATGATACAATTATCTATAAGCAATTATTTATAAGTCACAACTTATCTACTAGCAATTATCTACGAGCTAGTAATTATTTGCAAGGGTTGTTACACCACTGTAATAGCCCCGACAAACAAGGACCGACAGCTCTTACTCCACTCTATAAGTATTAGATTCTATCTCACCTTTTCATATCACTCATTCTCACATAAATCACGTACTTACTTGAGCGTCGGGGTCCTTTCTTTTGCAGGTCCCCACTCTTGTCCTCCTAACAAAGGGTACTCATGGTCTAACGTGTGAGATCGTGGAGCCCTCTTGGCCGCATCCATCCTGATGTGTGTCAGCTCTAGATTTTGGTAAGTACAGTTGGCGCCCACTGTGGGGTTACGATAAAACTTACCCTGCGGCCTCTCATTTCCACTAATGGTTAACATGTGGTTTGGCCTTAGACGTGATACTTTTCTTGAAAGCTCCAATCCCCCCCCGATAACCATGATAAACACAGACACTCTCCAGCAACTCCAGACCCGTATTGCAAAGATGGAGTGATGTTGATGTATGGTTGTACCATTAGCCATTAGTTTTCCCAAATCTACCTTGCAATGAAACCTAAACTTCAAGCAAACTTCAAGAACCCAAAACTGTCCAGCATTTCATGTGAAACCTTGGCTGGTTGGGAGCTTTTAATTTTAGCAATGGAAGATGGAAGAGAGGTTGGGGATGAAGGTGGAAGACACCATGGAGAAGCTCTCCAATAAGTCTAGGAAGAATCACCACAATAGCTTGAAGCCATTGATAAGAAACAAGAGGTTCTTGCACAAGAACAAGAGAGAAACTCTCACACAAATTTTTAGATTTGTATTAATGAACCAAAGTTGTTACATTCAGTTTTGGGCAGCCATATATAGCCCACGAAATTACAAGGAAATGCAAGGGAAATGCAAATTGAAATGAAGCTTGTAGTGCACACTAAAGGAACCTAAGGCAAGCTTAATGAATCTTGTGGTGCATGCTTCCCTAAGTGACCCTTGGCTATCCCAAATTCAATAATGGTGCAGTAATTTTAAGTTCTAAGTGCAGCCAACAAGTTTACTAAGTTGCTACACAAATTACACACAAGTGCACCTACACCTATTTACATAATTGCACTAAAAAGCCTTTTTATTGTTTATACTTTTGCTTCTAACAAGTGCTGAATTTAATTGGAATTAAATTGAACTTGAGACATTAAAATCCAGCCCTTGTTATCCTTAAGTTGGTGTACTTCATGCTTGTCCAAATTAGCCTTGGTGTGGTCTTGAAGTGCTTGAGTTCTAGCCCTTGTCATGGGTCCTTTAAAGCTCACCAAAGAAAGTGCTTCAAGCTCTCCTTCTAGTGTAACACCCCAAAATTTTGAAGAACAGTCAATTGCTGGGGTGAAAATATTAATTAGGGGCAGTACAAAAGATATAGGGCAAATGACGATTATGCCCCTGAACAATTTCAGAAATGACGGTTATGTCCCTAAGGTAAAAATGACAATTTTGCCCAGGACATTTTTAGAAATGACCAATATACCCCTAGATATTTTGGTGAGATATTTTAGGGAGGAAATTCCATAAATATCCTTAAACAAATTGGATAATTACCATCACGTCCCAAGGGTGGTAAATGACCAAAATACCCTTTAGGTCAAAAATGCCCAGATGACTTTAGAAATTTTGTGGGAACCTGGAGAATGGATGAAACTCTTTTAGATAATGAAATATTAACATAGTGGGTGACAAGAAATCATAAACATAAATTTCTACGAATTTTGGAAGATAGATTGAAAAGAGCTTAATCTAGACTATTTCGAGTATCAGAAAAATTATAGGAAAAGGATGGATGTAATCTATGAAGTTTTTCTTAATTATGGGAGGAATAGGTTGCCTAAATAAGTTAGTTTGGTAATTTTAATAATTAGAGTCAATATGGACCAATAAGAAGATAGCATTTTACTATTACATACAATAAAAGGAAATTGGATTAATTTGGAATTCTAGATTAAGCCTTGACCATATGATGCAAGATCAATGGAGAAAACTTTAAGAAACTTCAAGAATAGACATGTGGAAGGTAGGAAAACACTAGCCAATGAGGTAACACCTAGTGGAAAGCCAAGCAATGATGGCTTAAGAAGATTTTTTTAAAAAAAAGAAAACTTCCTTTTGACTCTTTTGGATACGTAGGCAGTTCTAGGTATTATGTCAACAATCCCAACGGTCAGAAGTTAGATATATGGGATAGTAGTACACACTTAAAATTTTAAAAAAGATCCAACGGTGAACAAATCCAGAATGGGTATTTTCATAAAACGGGTTTTGGAAGAGATTTTGTGACTAAGCTAACATTTCACATAAGAAAGCAATTGGAGATTCTTTCCCCCAAACTTGCAATCCAACGTGCCAAAGGATGAGGAAAGGCTTGAGAAGAATCATGAAAGGGACACTTGGTTGGATGGAAATTACAAACTCATATGATTGGTCCATTTGGAAAGCTTGGTTATTATGACTTTGGAGAAGATTTTTAAGCATTAATCCAAGCATTCCAACGTGAGAAGCAAGAGAAGATTGCCCTCCATGCTTTGGAAATCCACGTGCAAAGGTAGAAAAGAGGAGAAAGGTATAGAACTTTCAAGAGTAAGGACACTTGTAGGGTGGGAATTAAGTAGCCAATAAGATTTAAGCAAATGGAAAGTTAAGTTATCATAGCATAGGAAGATATTTTCATGGCAAAGTTTAATTAAGCACTTCATTACTACATAAAAGGGGGTAGGAAACGAAATTTGGACTGCCCTAAAGGAGGTTTCAACGTGCAAAAGCCACTCCAAAATATATCCACTCCATTATTTTCTAAATCCACCTTTCACCCAAAGCAAAACCAAAGGCCTACAACCTTAGTAGTTCACGTGAAGATTTAGGAAAATAGGAAGCAAGGCTATCAAAGTTTTTAAAAAAAAGAGAGAAAAGTATATACAACCTCCACTCCAACCTATTTCCATTCCTTCCAATTACATCTTTCTTTCAAAGCAAAACAAAAGCTCACCAACCCTGGAAGAACACGTGAAGCTCAAGGATTTAGGAGACAAGATTGTCTAGCTTGAAAGGGAATAATCAAGGTATGGGGAAGTTTATGATAAGCTAAGTTTGAATATGAATTATGATTTGATTCTTATGTGGTTTCATGAAGAACTAAGCTTTGTAGACTAAGTGTTTGATGAAATGCCTAAAAAACTAAAGATTGCTATATGAAAAGTTATTTGATGAAGTGACTTGATTCTAGTTAATGATTGATTGGTTGAATTAATAACTTGAAACTAAGAAGGTTAAGTGACCTAAATTTACATGTATTATGATTATTTTTGAAGAAGAAAGATTGTTTAGAATTATAATGAAACATTTTACTAAAGTTAAGATGTTTTATATTTTCTAGAGTATAGATGCTTTAATAAAAGTGTTTTATAAATCTTTGAGCCATCTATTTTATACTAGAATCATATTAAACCATATGAAGATTTATGCTTAGGTAACTATCCACTTAAATACTAGCATTATATTTAAGAAGAATGAAAGTTTAAGACTTAATGAATTTTAATGGAATATTTTGTTATCCTTGGTATGTTGGCCGAAATTTATAGGTGATTTCTTGGACTTGTAGATTTGTTTTATTTCTCTCATTTAAGTTAGAATCATGATTATTGTAAAAAATAATGAAGAAGACATAGCTTTCTTTATATGTTTTAGTGAAAATCAAGTTTTTACAATATGAAAAATAAAAGGTTTCAAAGAAATAAATCTAATTTATATCATGGTGGTCGTATGTTTTTGTAATGTTTTGTGATGATGGAATGATAGATGTGTTGTGTAATATGCCTATTTTATATGATGATTGTATATGTTATTGAATAAACCTATTCATTGTGTCTTGGAATATGTTGATCTTTGATGAATATAAGACACAAAATGAAGAATAATATTGATGATGATATATGATTTATCTTGAAGACTTTGTGAAGATTGGACCATGGCTATATGCTTAAGTGTTGTATAAAGCTTCATGTGATGATTAAAAGAAGCTTACGTGTTGTTTAGTAAGCATATACCATGAGTTGTTAAAGATGTTGAATTTTGAAGTATATAAGATGCAAGATGATAAAAAAAGAAGAAGAGAAAGATATGTCATACATGCATTTTCATATGCACATGCCTGGCGGGGGCTAGACCGTGTTGTTGTTGTTGTTGTTGTTGTTGTTGTCAGATAGCTAAACTGAGTCCACGCGTTCAAAGGTGTTATGAACTTGGGGGTAGTTGAGACAGGGAGGACCACACCACCATGATGATCACATAGGTGGAGGTGACTATCCTACGCGCCCCTGGGCTACCCCGACTGGTTGGATAAGTTTATTTGTGCCACCAGAGTGGGTGAGGCTATCTTGACTGTGGCCACTGTTGATGATTTAATAACCTGAGATCTCAGTCATGCATCATATAAAAAGATAAGCATGCATTCTATACATTACAGGATAAGTATGTGGAATATCTGTTGATAAGTAAACTGTATGACTTAATTTGTGTGCTAATTAATTTGTGGGCAAATCCTCTGTGTTGTTATTTTATAAATATCTACGTATGTATTTTGTTATGTATATTTTATTTAAATTTTGTTTGTCATAGACTTACCCTATTTTGTGTCTGTGGTTGACACCTGTGATGACCCCAATTCATTTGGGCGAGCAGAGAAACAGTAAAGCAGTGACTGACTATGAAGAAAAGCTGATGAAGATGCATTGATGAGTTGTACTAGCTTTATATTGGTTGTATTCTATGCTGACATGTATTTGGATTGTATATTATACTTTGGACTGTATTACTAGACTATGCTTTAATCTTAAAATTAATACCGTGGGGAGAGAGAATTCATTTATGATAAAGACGAATAGGAGAACTTGCAAGCAAAGCGAAAAATTTTCCATAAAATTTATAACTAAGATAATCCTAATCCAAAGTAGTCACAAGATTTTACCTAAAATCAACCAAACCCGAGAGAGTAAAACGAGGCGTTACATCTAGACCTTTAGCTTGCCATGGACCTCCATCAGATGTCAGCAAAAGGAATTATGAAAGCTGAAAGCTGACCACGATCAGCTGGAGGCTCGTGTAAGACGCCCCCAAGGCGAGGAGCACTCTTCACGTACAATGAATGAACGTACTTAAAGGGAATCACACCCCCAACATACCGTCAACACTCAGGACGACCCCCAGTCAATCACACATACATCGCTTAGAAGGGTGGACGAAGCATCGACACCCTTTTGTCGACCGCATCAGAAAAGCCAATCTATCCTTAGGTTGAAATTGATCAACCTAGAACGGTACGATGGAACTATCGATTCAGATGAGCATCTGGACGCTTTCCTCACCTAGACGAATCTCTGCACCAATGATGATGCAATCCTGGGTCACGTCTTTCTAGCCTCCCTCAAAGGAGTAGTGCTAACATGGTATGGGGACTCCCTCCAAGGTCCATCGGCAGCTTCGACAATCTTGTAGAGCATTTTAGTTCATAGTATGCAACCAACCAGTAACACTGCATGACTTCTACTGCATTGACGAGTTGTGCGAACAAACCAAAGGTTACATCCAGATGGAAGACATGTCAAGGTTTAGAAACAAGGTCCGACAAGTCGGACAAAAGCTCAACAAGCGAGAAGGAGGTACCAAGTTCAACTGACATAAGTCAGACAAACAGAACAAGTCGGACAAGCGCCAACCTCTTTCAAAGGAACCAAGGTACGAGCTCTACACACTCCTGACGCCCAATCAAACTACTATCTTGGAGGAAGCCTTTAACACAGAGGTACCTATAAAGCTACCTCTGCCACTTCCTCCTAGGCCGGGGTTAGATAGAACCAAACATTGTATATACCATCACAATTACGGTCACAATACAGAAGATTGCTGGGCTCTGAAAGATAAGATTGAAGAGCTTATCCAGGTTGGGTATCTAGTCGAGTTTGTGAAGAGGTCTAACAATCACCCAATAGGAGCGAGACCTAGGGGACATCAAGAGGACCAGCACATAAATCACGATGCTAAAAGGAAAAAAGCATAATACAGAGGAGGCAAAGGCACTACCAGCAAAGACGCGACCGTCAACATCCGCAAGAATAGGAAAATGAGCCCGCCCAACAAATCCAAGGTGTAATCAACCCCATCACAAATGAATTTTCCTATGGAGGGATGTCTAGTTAGTCCCGAAAGTGACATCTCCACGTTATCCGAGACATCGACATCAATTGTGTCGACGTACCATC
This sequence comes from Glycine latifolia, assembly GCA_013407115.1. NCBI lineage: Eukaryota > Viridiplantae > Streptophyta > Magnoliopsida > Fabales > Fabaceae > Glycine > Glycine latifolia. Next base: position 236,004 of record QARZ01000599.1, on the reverse strand, counting down.
GCCATGAAGCCTTCCTCCCATCACTTTTACTGAAGAGACTTCAAGGGCATCAACCTTGTCAACCAAGACGATCCTGTGGTTGTCTCCATCGTGATCTCTAATTTCATGGTGTCCAAGGTCCTTATTGAACAAGACAGCTCCACATACATCCTGTACTAGAAAACATTCCAAAGACTCGAAGTCTCATCAAACACAGTTCATACTTACTCTGGACCTCTCCTTAGCTTTGCAGAAGAAAGGGTAGAGACCAGAGGCTACATAGATCTTATGGCCACCTTCGGTCAAGGTCATCTCTCAAGGAGCTTGACAATCGGTATTTAATGGTCGATGCAGATACCTACTACTTTGCTTTGATTGGAAGGAAAACATTGAATGTGCTCAGAGCCATTGTCTCCATGCCTCATCTTAAGATGAAATTCCCAGCCTTGACGAGAGAGATCGTGACTGTCTAGGCAAACCAAAAGCAAGCCCGACAGTGCTTTTCCAAAAGCTTGAAAGTTGCATCGTATCCTCCCACCAGGTGGTAGCAGCCAAGTCATAAGTGATGGAGGTCCAAGTCAACCCAAAGGTCTAAAAGGGGAGCTTGAAGCACTTCCTTTGGTGAGCTTCAAAGGACCAATGACAAGAGCTAGGACTCAAGCACTTCAAGACCATATTCAAGCCAATTTGGACAAGCATGAAGTTGTACACCATATCAAGGAGGACAAGAGTTGGATTTTTATGTCTCAAATCCAATATAATTCAATAAATTACAGCATTTGTTAGAAGAAATTCAATAAAACATGTGTAAATAAATTGCTACTGCTTTAATCGATTATTTTGGCTTTATAATCGATTACCGGATGTTTAGAAGCAATCAAGAATCCTGGCCTTACTGCTTTAATCGATTATTTCGTCGAAATAATCGATTACGAGGATGTCAGCAGGAATCCTGACCTTACTGCCTTAATCGATTATTTCGTCCAAATAATTGATTAAGAGTGTTAGCTGGAAGCAGGAATCATGACCTCACTGCCTTAATCGATTAAATGGCTAGTGTAATCGATTATCTCAGTTTCTGACTGATTTAATCAATTACAATAGTGAATTAATCGATTAAACCAGTCTGAGAGGGCCACTGCACAGTTTTTGGAAGTCAAAGGTCTTTTAGGAACAACTTGTCTTGTAAGCTACGTTTGGGCTTCATTTTAGCTTACATTTACATTTAATTTAGGGTCAATTAGCTTAATAATTTGTGGCCTATATAAGGTCCCAAAAACTGAATGTAAAGGATCTTTTGTGAATCAATACAATTTCTGAATTGTTGGTGAGAGTTTTCTCCCTTTGTTCTTAGTCAAGAACTTCTTGTTTCTTATCAATGGCCTCCCAACTATTGTGGTGATTCTTGCAAGACTTATTGGAATTCTTATTCCATGGTGTCATCCCTAATCCATTTCTATTCTTATTCCATAATCCACTTCTGAAATTAGGAAAACATAAACAGCCCCATTCAAGAAAGAGTTGCATGCTCTGTTTTGAAGTTGAATTGAAGATTGACTTCCATTGCAAGGAAGATCAGGGCAAACAGGACTTGATTCAATTTTGGAGTCCATCATATGGTATCAGAGCTTAAACCTTGTGGAAGTCTTCTTCAATTTCAGTTTTAGGTTTTCTTCAAAGGTAAAATTCTGCATAATTCCCAAAAACGAAAATTCATTTCAATTCCTTGTTTCTTGTTGTTTTCCTTTGATTCTTGGTGATTTGGGCTTGTTGTGTGTTCAGCGACAAAACCTTAGTGTTTTCTTTAAGTTCTATGTGATTTCATGTTCTTATGTTCTTCATGTGTTCTTCATATTTTTCTGATTTTCTAGTCTTGATTCTTGTCAACTTTTGTTTGTAGTGTTTTTGTGTTGTATGACCACTTGTTTTGATTCTACTCTCATGCCTAAACTGAATTGAGTTGTTAGAATCAAATTTTACAGTTGTTATACATCATATTTTAGTGATTCATTGAATTTCTTTAAGGATTTTTGAACTTGTTCAAAAGAAAAACAAAAGCTGAAAAAAGTTTGTGAAAGAAACAATCCAAAAGCAAAAGAAAAATATATCAAGTGTACAGCCAAAGACATTATTGATTAGTGGCTGGAAAAAGTGAACAAAAACAGAATTTAGAAGCAAATTTCAAGTTCCAAAAATTTCCTTTGAACAACAAAATCAAGTGAACTTGTATAACATGCAAATTTGATGAAATTTGGCTTCTAGCAATTGAATTTGATTGGCATATCCTCCTTGTGCAGTTGGTATGGCTATAGTATTCCTTAAGCTGTCTCATTAAATTCCAATTTGAGTTATGCTTTTCTAAATTGTGCTTTGTTGCTTGTCTCTTCAAATTTCCAAGGTTTTGTCTTAGAGTTTTCTTGTTCTTTGGACTCTTGAGTCTAGCTAGAATCATTTCATATTTCACTATAGTAAAGAGGCTTGATTTGATTAGAAGTTTTTGTTTAAGAACTATAGAGAGGAAAAGAGTGGAAAAAGGCAAGAGAGAACATTATCGAAAAAGCCTAGATTTAGAGTGGCAAACACTTAGAGAGTAGTGAGAATTTCTTTATATACTTGTGATTTTACTAACCATTTCTTTTGAAGGATGAGTTCAAGTGGAGGAGAAGCTTTGTCACCTAGGACCTCTAGGTTGATGAAAGCTGTGACAAAACAAATGAAAGAATTGAAAACCGAATTGGAGGCCAAAATTGAGGGGAGACAAAGGAGGAGTCAACCAATGGAAAGTGTGGATGGAGAGGCTCATAATGGTAAGAGGTTGAATGAGTATGCTTCTTCATATGGAGGAAATTATTATGATGAGAGGAGTGAGAGGGAGGATAGAAGAGAAAATAATAGGATGCACAATCATAGGAGATAAAATAGAGATGATGAAAATGAGAGGGTGAGAAGAGAGGAAAGAGATAGGAGGAATGGAGGATTGAGTGGAGTGAAAATAAAAATTCCAAAATTCCTTGGCAATAATGATCCGAAAGAATATTTTGAGTAGGAGATGAAAGTAGAACAAATTTTCTCATGCCAACATTCTGAGGAGGGAAGGAAAGTTACTCTAGCAAATTTGGAGTTTGGTGGTTATGCTTTGACATGGTGGAACCAAATTCAAGTGGATATAGGGAGGATGAGGAGACAAAGAGTAAATTCTTGGGATGACTTGAAGGCATGCTTGAGAGGAAGATTTGTTCCAGCTTATTATGCAAGGGAAGTCCATAACAAGCTTCAAAGACATTTCCAAGGTGCCAAAAGTGTTGATGAATACTATAAGGAAATGGAGTTGATGATGATAAGGGCTGAGATTGTGGAGGTTCAAGAAGCAACAATGGCTATGTTCCTTCATGGCTTGAATAGAGAAATTCAAGATGTGATAGAGCTACATTCATATGCAACAATTGAGGAGCTAGTCCACAAAGCTCAAAGGGTGGAGCAACAACTAAAGAGGAGAAAAAGTTCCAAATTCTCCAAAGGGGCTGCAACTTCCAGCTGGAGGGACAAGCCTAAAAGGGAGGTTTCTCCTAAGAAAAATAAGGAAGTAAAGGTGGAAAGCCCAAGAAAAAAAATGGTGGAGCCAACTCCAAGAAGATCAAGCAATATCAAGTGCTTTAAGTGTCTTGGCAAGGGACACATTGCTTCTCAATGTCCTAACAAGAGAACTATGATTTTGCTTGAGGATGGAGACATAAGAAGTGAGTCTTCAAGTGACTCAATTAGTACTTCAAGTGAAGAAGAAAAGGAACTCACACTAGTAGAGGCCGAAGAGGGTTATCTCTTGATGGTAAGGAGAATGTTGAGCAATTTTTTCCTAGAAAAAGAGGAGACTCAAAGAGAAAATATTTTTCACACAAGGTGCTTGGTAAAAGACAAGGTATGCTCACTTATCATTGATGGTGGGAGCTGCATCAATGTTGCTAGTACAAGACTTGTGGAGAAATTACACTTGCCAATCACAAAGCATCCAAAGCCATACAAGCTACAATGGCTTAGTGAAAGTGGGGAAGTGGTGGTAAACTCTCAAGTGCTCATTCCTTTTTCTATTAATGCTTATCATGATAATGTTCTTTGTGATATTGTTCTAATGGAGGCTGGTCATATCCTTCTTGGTAGACCATGGCAATATGATAGAAAAGTGATACACAATGGCATGGAGAACACTTTTGAGTTTGAGCACCTAGGCAAGAAAATTATTTTGAGGCCTTTGACTCCTAGACAAGTGTGTGAGGATCAAATAAAGATGAAAGAAAAGAGAATTGAGGAGTTGAAAACAATACTACACCTAAAAAAGAGAAAAAAAGTGAGGTGCCAAAGAGAAAAACTAGTGAGAAAAAAAGAAAGGAAAAAGAAAATGATAACAAAAAAATTCATGAGATTAAAGAGAGCTTGTTCTTGAGTGAAAAGCAAGTTAAGAGAGTGTTATTGGCCCAACAACCTCTTTATTATATTCTTCCTAACTCTCTTTGTTTACAGCTTGAAAAGGAAGGTGAAGAATTGCCCAAAGCTATGCAATCACTTTTGGAAGACTATCATGATGTTTTTCCAAAGGAAGTGCCTAATGGCTTGCCTCCTTTAAAAGGCATAAAGCATCAAATTGATTTAATTCCAGGTTGTGCACTCCCTAATAGGCCAGCTTATAAGACTTCACCAATGGAAGCAAAGGAGATACAAGCACAAGTAGAGAAGCTACTAGAAAAAGGGTGGATCCGTGAGAGTGTGAGTCCTTGTGCTATGCCTATTATTCTTGTGCCTAAGAAGGAGGGAACTTGGAGAATGTGTACGGATTGTAGGGCAATCAACAACATTACCATAAGGTATAGGCATCCTATACCTAGACTTAATGATCTTTTAGATGAATTGCATGGTGCTACTATTTTTTCTAAAATTGATCTTAAGAGTGGTTATCATCAAATAAGGATGAAGGAAAGGGATGAATGGAAAACGGCTTTCAAAACAAAATTTGGGCTTTATGAATGGTTAGTTATGCCTTTTGGTTTGACTAATGCACCTAGTACTTTTATGAGACTTATGAATCATGTGCTTAGACACTTTATAGGCAAATTTGTGGTTGTGTACTTTGATGATATTCTTGTTTATAGTGCCAATTTAAATGAACATTTAATGCATGTTAAAAGTGTCTTGGAGGTGCTTAGAAATGAAACCTTATATGGAGTAATTGATAAATGTTATTTTTTCACTTCACAAGCTGTATTTCTAGGTTTTGTAGTAGGTGCTCAAGGAGTCCAAGTGGATCAAGAGAAAGTGAAAGCCATCATGGAGTGGCCAACTCCAACAAGTGTGAAAGATGTTAGAAGTTTTCATGGGTTAGAAAGTTTTTATAGGAGATTTGTTAAAATTTTTAGCACCATTGCTTCTCCTTTGAATGAATTGATGAAGAAAACCGTGAGTTTCTCTTGGAAGCAAGAGCGTGAAATTGCTTTCCAAACATTGAAGGATAAATTGTCTCCTGCACCAATTCTTGCATTGCCTAATTTTAATGCTTCTTTTGAATTGGAATGTGATGCATCTAATGTAGGCATTGGAGGGGTTTTAATTCAAGATAAACATCCTATTGCTTATTTTAGTGAAAAATTGAAAGGTGCATGTTTGAACTATTCCACTTATGATAAAGAATTGTATGCACTTGTTAGAGTCTTGCAAACTTAGCAACATTACCTTTTACCTAAGGAATTTGTGATACATAGTGATCATGAATCCCTTAAATATTTAAAAAGTCAAGGCAAACTCAACAAAAGACATGCTAAGTGGGTTGAGTTCATTAAGCAATTTTCTTATGTAATTAAACATAAGCAAGGAAAATTGAATGTGGTGGCGGATGCCTTATCAAGAAGGCATTGCTTGATTTCTATGCTTGAAACTAAATTGCTTGGTTTTAATCATATTAAGGAATTGTATGCAAGTGATCATGACTTCTCTAGTATTTTTGCTTTGTGTGAGAAAGGGGCTCATCAAGGATATTTGAGAACTTGGGAGGAGTGTCTACCTCACATTGAGTTTGCTTACAATAGAGTAGTTCACAAGACTACTTCTTTATCTCCTTTTGAAATTGTTTATGGCTTTAATCCTTTAACTCCTCTTGATTTATTGCCTTTACCTAACACTTCTTCTATGGTTAATCATGATTCTTTGTCTAAAGCTTCTTATATTAGGAAGTTGCATGAACAAGTGAAGGCCAATGTGGAGAGAAAGATGGAACAATATGCAAAGCAAGCCAATAAACACAAGAAGCAAATGATCTTTAATGAAGGAGATTTAGTGTGGCTTCATTTAAGAAAGGATAGGTTTCCTCATGAAAGGAAATCCAAGCTCCAACCTAGAGGAGATGGACCTTTCAAGATTCTAGAGAGAATCAACAACAATGCTTACAAACTTGAATTGCCTAGTGAGTATGGTGTGAGTAATACTTTCAATATTTGTGATATTTCTTTGTATGATGTAGGTACAAATGAGGAGGCAAACTTGAGGACAAGTTCTTTCCAAGAAGGAGGGTATGATGGAGGTCCAAGTCAAGCCAAAGGTCTAGAAGGGGAGCTTGAAGCACTTCCTTTGGTGAGCTTCAAAGGACCAATGACAAGAGCTAGGACTCAAGCACTTCAAGACCATATTCAAGCCAATTTGGACAAGCATGAAGTTGTACACCATATCAAGGAGGACAAGAGCTGGATTTTTATGTCTCAAATCCAATATAATTCAATAAATTTCAGCATTTGTTAGAAGAAATTCAATAAAACATGTGTAAATAAATTGTTACTGCTTTAATCGATTATTTTGGCTTTATAATCGATTACCAGATGTTTAGAAGCAATCAGGAATCCTGGCCTTACTACTTTAATCGATTATTTCATTGAAATAATCGATTACGAGGATGTCAGCAGGAATCCTGACCTTACTGGCTTAATCGATTATTTCGTCCAAATAATAGATTAAGAGTGTAAGCTGGAAGCAGGAATCATGACCTCACTGCCTTAATTGATTAAATGGCTAGTGTAATCGATTATTTCAGTTTCTGACTGATTTAATCAATTACAATAGCGAATTAATCGATTAAACCAGTCTGAGAGGGCCACTGCACAGTTTTTGGAAGTCAAAGGTCTTTTAGGAACAGCTTGTCTTGTAAGCTACGTTTGGGCTTCATTTTAGCTTACATTTACATTTCATTTAGGGTCAATTAGCTTAATAATTCGTGGCCTATATAAGGTCCCAAAAACTGAATGTAAAGGATCTTTGGTGAATCAATACAATTTCTGAATTGTTGGTGAGAGTTTTCTCCCTTTGTTCTTAGTCAAGAACTTCTTGTTTCTTATCAATTGCCTCCTAGCTATTGTGGTGATTCTTGCAAGACTTATTGGAATTCTTATTCCATGGTGTCATCCCTAATCCATTTCTATTCTTCTTCCATAATCCACTTCTGAAATTAGGAAAACATAAACAGCCCCATTCAAGAAAGAGTTGCATGCTCTGTTTTGAAGTTGAATTGAAGATTGACTTCCATTGCAAGGAAGATCAGGGCAAACAGGACTTGATTCAATTTTGGAGTCCATCAATAAGCGTGGACTAAGGGTCTCCAATCTGAACCCTAACTGTCTATGAAGCAAGTCAAGATGGCATATTCAATGTGGATCCGCGCGATGAAACCATTGACAAAGGCCAAAAGCCTATTGAAGAACTCGTCAAGCTGCAGCTAGGACCTAAATCCAGGCAGCTCAGCAGGGACCTTACTGGCCACAAGCACAGATGCATAGCTGATGTCCTACACAAGAACATGGATCTATTCGCATGGTAGCCATATGACATGTCGGGTATCCACCCCAACATCATATGCCACAAGCAAACAATTTGTCCCCAAGCCAAACTGGTGTCACAGAAGAAGAGGAAGATGAGTGAAAAGCGTCGTAAGGCAATCAGTGTAACATCCTCAAAATTATATCTTTAGATTATAATTATGATTGACTTATGGAAGTGTGATGATAGTTGGATGCAAAAACAATAGTATAGAATCTATTTGAACATAAGCTGCCCAAAACTGTCCATTTCTGCCACTCGAATTGAGAAATTTATTTCTCTCTCAATTCTTATCCAAATTAGGAGTATGGTATATAGAATTAAAGATCTAGATGTCTACTATAACATATAAAAAATTATGATAAATATAGTTTGTGTACTACTTGCAATAATTAAAACATTAAGAGATGACTGTGTGGAATGTCTTAGCTTGCTGGCAGTTTTGGAAGACTAGATTAAAAATGCTATATCTTGAGTTTTATAACTCCAAATAATGTATGTGATACCTTGTTAGAAATCTTAGGAAGTCTAGCTTAACATACTAAAATATGAGAATTTATGGGCTAGTAGATTGGTACAGAATAAACAATGAACAAACCTATCTAGTTAAGTGATTTTAGCCTTTTTGACCCTTGGATTGGGCACAACTTGTAACTCTTGAATTTTGGCCTAAGGGATAAAATCTCATCCCTAAAAGGGTGATAAATTAGAGTTTGACTCAGTCCAAGATCTATCCATGTGCATAAAATCCCTCCATAAGACAAAGAATGCACTTTAACAATAAGCAAAAGGCAAAGATTGACAATATAGGTTGCTGTAAAAAAAATTTGGCCGAAGTAAAAAGATTAAATTGAGCCTTTTGTGTGCATGTGGAACAATTTAAATCAAGCATTTCCTTTCATGTTCATCCATTTCCACGTAGATAAGCCAGCTGCCCCAAGTCAATAATTAGAAGAATCTTGATTATAAGAGTCAAAGTCAAGATAAGGCTCAAGGTTAAATATCTTCTAATGAAATGATTACCTAGTTAAAACCTGACTTCTAAAATCAGTTTTAACCCAACTAAAATCCTTAAAACTGAACCAATTAAAGTAATATAAATAGCCTTGGCATTCAAAAATTTCTGCACGTAAATTTCATCTCCAAGATCTATCATACTACCACTTGCTCCTGCATCAAGCTTTCTATTTTCTACCTCCTTTACTTGTTTTAACCATGCCATCCTTATACCACCTCACCTATCAGCCATTTTATTTTTCAAGACCTCATTTCTTAGAGTATTTTCCCAAGACAGCCCTTACTTCATTTCTTTTCAAGAATCAAGCTCACTTGAGGTAGGCTAGGCTTCAATCTCTAGTTAAGCATTTGTTTGGATTAACTTATATGCTTAATTGGGTAAGATTTATGATTATTAATTAGGTTGGAAATTGATGTTATTTGAAGGTTATTTATGATGTGAAAACGTTGATTTTAACTATAGAATATGTGATGATTTATAGATTGAAATATTTGTGATATTGGGAATCACATTTGATGATTTTTAGAAGTAGAGGTTGAATGGTATGTAGACAAATGGTTCAAATGCTTGAATGATTAAATTTGGGGATGAAGTAGTAAGGTGGTAAGTGATGACTTCCCTATTTGCGAAAATATCAAAGCCAGGGTACAACCATCCTGGCCATCCAGGCTACAACCAACTCGGCCATCTAGGCTACAACCATCCTGGCCATCCAGGCTACACCCACCCCGGCCATATAGGCTACAACCAACCCGGCCATTCAGGCTACAACTAACCCGGCCATCCAGGCTACAACCATCCCGGTCATCCAGGCTACAACCATCCCGGCCATCCAGGAAACAACCATCCCGTCTACACCATCCCAACATTTTTTCCCACCACTCCAGATAGCCCTCTATCATTAACTGAAAAGAGATTAAAATGCATGCTAGGTTATGATCTTTTCTTGTGAAGGTTTAAAGGAATTAGAAATTATTTGAAAGATATATTGTGGTTTGTTAGTTAGAATACTAACATGATTTGTCTGTAGCTTGAGGATAATCAATTTTCATGCCTAAGTTGGTATGATTTTGCTTGAATAAGGTATGGTGGTTTAACCATACTTGTGGTACATGTGATGTTATGATAACAACATTTTTCCATAAGGAGGTATGTATTTTGCTTATGGATTTTATTATTAATGGATCTTGATTGATGATATGTTGATTTATGTTTCCAAGTCCACTACGAGATTTATGAGACATAATCTGAGACTACATACAATACGATATGTAGTGACCAGGTGCAAATACATGAATAAATCATGCATGTTTGCGTAAGACGATTGCAACGTCTACATCCAGTACGAGGTGTAGCTACATACAGTACGATATGTAGAGGACTTGTGCACCCTTGGAAAATTCATTTCATGCATTCATATAGCTTGCATAATTATTTTATGATGATTTACTAACGTACTAACATATTTGGTGGTTTAGTTTTGCCTACTGAGAAATTTTATTTCTCACTAGATTTGTTTCATGTTTTATTTCTAGATGGCCTCAATCATCATATTCCTTGATGCGCTATGTAACATCCTGTATCCATTTGGTTGTTAACATTGCATTATGGTCGTTAAGCGCAGTGATTAATTTAACAAAATAATTAGGAAGCAACTAATAAAATGATGTCATCATACGTCCACAAATAAGATAAAAGATTTGCATTATGTATGGTGATAATTCATGAGTTTACAAGCTTATAAGACCACGGGTACGATATCCCCTGAGGACTGGGTTACAAGCACACATAAATACATAACCAAAAAAATATAGAGCCAACATCCTCCAAAAATAGACTAAGGTTCACTCAGAACCTGTCCCGGCTCGGCCTCTCCTCTGGAATCCCTCGGATTGCCTCGTTATCCGGGCTTCTTGCCCCAGGATCTGCTGTCCTCCCTATGCTCGTCACCTGCAATAACATATAATCCCCAACCGGGGTGAGACAATAATCTTAGTAAACTCCGGGTTCTAGAGGGCTTCTCCTTTCCTAGGTTCACTTCCATGATACATAGCATCAAAACGGTATTACACAAGCTAGCCATCCCGGCTTACATAAAAAAACACATCACATGTATATAATCACACAGATATAACAAGAGAGATCATCCAACTTAATGGGCACATTCCCCCAGGACTTCGAGCAGACACCCCCTGAGGAAGATCATCCAACTTAATGGCACATTCCCTCTGGGTTCCGTGCAGACGTTTATGGCTCTAAGTCCATACTTGTCCATTCTACTGGCTAGAGAATCTCACATATCACAATCAAAGTATCACAGTGCAAATCATATACATGTTCTCAATCAGAAAGCAGTAAAACTTAATTTTAACACATGCATTATGACATACAATAATCATCACTCCCTCGGAGTATGGTGGAACATCCAGAGAAGGACTCTCAAGAACAGAGAGCTTACCTACTCTAAGTTCCTCACTGGTTAGTCCAACCTCGCGATTCTGAACCCCACAATCGTCAGCGTCATGCCCTACATACATGCATGCAAGTAATCAATAGTGGTTCTCACCCATTGCATGTAAGGAAACTCCAAACATTTCCAGGTTACAAGAACGAGTCACCCACAGGCGACATGCAGACCCCCGAAAGGGTCTATCACGATCTAGCCCAAAATCCATAACAGTTACATTTTAAGGTCATGCCGGCGTTTCTTACCTCTAAGATTGTTAATGAGTCTAGAGAATAGCTTCTCAATTTCGAACGTCCTAAGAATCACCCTCTCTTTCCTAAACTAGGAGCTTTCCTTCATTTGTCAATGGCGGAAACAGAGAAAAGGAAGAGAGAAGGAATGCCTTTTTGGTGAAGGGACAGAGAAAGAAAATGAGTTATGTATGAAATAACTCACACGCACGCCACTTAAATACTCTGAAAGTTAACACACATCGGATACTTCACTAGAGTAAACACGTGTCGCTCAAGTGACCTGACAGCCAATGCGGAACACGTGCATAGAGTAAGCTTATGAAAGCACCAACTACCGAGTTGGCGAGTCTGGTACATATTACCCATATCACGTTGGTCTGCCGGGTGGGTTTAATAACATAGGCTATGCGCGGGATACAATCTTAAGTATCCACTATTGGCAAAGGCCAATGCCCCGTGTTCTCGTGGGTTTATATAACAAACAAGAGCGACACCTGGGTTGGCAAGCAAAGCACATTTGACTTCCCACTTGGTAAGCGTGGCCCAGACAACCTTGTCCGGGATCCTACCCTGGCCATCACTACCTGACCTCGTTTGGGTTCTTGCCTTGGTACTTCACAAGTCTAAGGTCTTGCCCTCTCTGGCCATGTCCGACCTTATCCGCCCTAAGGTGCAATCACCCTTCCAAGGGTGAATCCGGTCATGGTAACCCAGTTTCCTCGTTGACATACATTAAATAAGTGCAAACCCGGATTTGTGGCAGAGTTGTTATTACTTTAATTACTGTGTAAGTAAATACTTTAGTCTAAAAGTGCCACGTGGACACCTGAAACCTTACACGCTAGATCTGGGGTGGTACATCGATGAGGAGAGGAATTGTTATGTCGTAATCATGCACCTAGTTATACGTGCATATATTTATTTTGGCACTCATTTTCCAGTTTCTGTACTTAACAGACTGTTTAATCCTAATGACTCATTCCTACATTTTGCTCCTGCCTATCCAAACTCAACCATGAAACCAATTAACTTGGTCAGCGAAGAAGATAGTATTGGAGAGAACTTCTAAAATGAAGACATGGGTTGTAGGTTTTGTACATAAATAATAATCCTAACTAGTGTGACTGAGGTGTTTTCTAGTAGCTAAGGTCTATGGTGTATTAAACGTGAAGTAATCCAAAAGAAATGATCTATGTAAAAATGGACTGTGACTACTTAAATATATATCAGTTTAACAACTTCTATAATTTATATGTTTTATACTAGGATCTGTTCAGTAAAAATAAAATAGTAATTATCTAACGATTCTTAAAGATTTAACCCAAATAAAAATATAATATCTAGAATAACTTTAGGTCGTTACAGTCAGAGAAGAGGTAGACACGCTATTGAAAGCCAACTTCATAAGAGAATTTATGTACTCTACCTAGCTCACCAATGTCGTTATGGTCAAAAAATCCAACGGCAAATTCCAAATGTGTACCATTTGCCCATCATCAAATGACTAGTCGATGGTGCGTCCAGGTTCCAAGTGCTGAGTTTTCTGGATTTATACTCAGGATACAATCAGATTAGAATGCACACCCCAGACGAACAGAAAATGACATTCATTACTAAGGATGCCAACTTCTGCTACAGAGTCATGCCTTTTGGCCTAAAAAATGCAAGTGCGACATACCAACTACTGATGGACCAGATCTTTAAGCAACAAATTAGACGAAATGTCAAGGTATATGTGGACGATATGGTCATCAAGTCTTAAAGAATAGTGAAACACGTGGCAGACTTACAAGAAGTGTTCAGACAAATTCACAAATAGAACATGCACCTCAATCTAAAAAATGCACCTTCGGGGTCGGCGGAGGCAAGTTCCTGGGTTTCATGATCACACACCGGGGAATAAAAGCTAACCCCAACAAATGCACAACCATACTAGAGATGCACAGCCCTACCAACATCGAGGAATTCCAAAAGCTAAATGGCAGACTGGTGTCTCTGTCCAGGTTCCTTCCAAAGCTCGTCGAAAAAACGAAGCCATTCTACAAGCTACTTGGGAAAACTGAGCCTTTCCTATGGGACAAAGCCTGCGAGCAAGCTTTCTTGGCCTTCAAGAAAACTATTGTCACGTCGTCAGTCTTGAGAGACCTAGACTAGGAGCACCCCTACTCCTATATCTCTCTATAGCTAACGAAGGCATCAGCTCATCCCTCGTACAAAAGGAAGGGAAACACTAGCTTCCCCTCTACTTCACCAGTCGCATCCTCCATGATGCTGAGAAACAATACCAGATGATAGAGAAGGTAGCATTGTCACTTATCACCACAGCTTAACGCCTCAGGCCATATTTTCAAAGTCACGAAGTGTAGTCAAGATGAACTACCCTATTAAATAGGTGTTGCGAAAGCCTGAACGGGCAGGGAAGATGGTAGCATGGTCTGTAGAACTTTTAGAGTTTAATCTTCAATATGAACCACACGACCCCATGAAGATAAAATTCATGGTGGATTTTCTAGCAGAATTCACTGGCAGCGACCAAACCAGCCCAGACTAGTGGAACTTCTACATGGACGGAGCATCCAACGTGAAAGAAAGTGGAGTAGACATCATCCTTGAAGTGCTTGACAACATCACTTTAGAGCAAGCTCTCAAGCTCAACTTCAAAGCCTCAAACAATCAAGCTAAATATGAGGTACTTATAGAAGGCCTAAAGCTAGCAATAGAAGTTGGAATCAGAAAGCTAAGATGCTACACCAACTCACAGCTTTTCCAAGGACAAGTTGCCAACAGATATCAAACTAAGGAGACAATACTCCTCTAGTACTATCGCACTGCAAAAACTCTCATTGGCGACTTTGATTGCTTTGAGATGTACCACATACCTAGGGAGAGCAACACCAGAGTAGACCTGCTTGAAAACAATATGAACACACACAATAACTAAGGGGTGAATTGCTTTACACTTGGCCTTTTTAAAACTTTAAAGAATCAGAGTAATAGGATCTTTATCACAATTAAATCAAGAATGCTTCAATCAATCAAAATCACTTAGCTCAAGAAAACACTTACAAAAACTTTCACTGGTTAAGTAATAAAGATTTCACCAAGAATCATAGATTAAGATAGCAAGAAGAGATTAAATAAAGTAATCAACACAAGAACTTATACTGGTTCACCTCTCAACAAAAAAAGCTACATCCAGTTTCTTCTATCCAAAACTTGATTAGAGTTCCACTATTCACAAAATTATGTTCTTATCACCCTTTATCAACTCTAGATAAAGATCTGAAATCTAAAACCTTATTAGACTTCTAATGATCAAGACAGAGAGAAAATTTTCTCTACTCTTCCCTCTAGAGAAACCCACTCTAGAAAAGTTTTAAGAAACTTTTGTAATAGTTACAAACAACCAAAAATTCTAAAATGAATTTACAAGCAAAGTTCATGGAGAGAGACAACCTGATGATCCAATGAATATGGATGAATATGATTTACCAATCAGAGTTGAAATGAAAAACAAATTTCAGAACTTCCTCTTCAAATGCTTCTTTAATATCTTGCCCAAGAAATCTTTCAATACACCATGAAGATTTAGAATTTATGGGACAAGAACTTTAGAACTCAAAATATCATTTCTCACTTTCAGAAGGCTTTCAAAAACAATGAAAATTCCGTAGAGTAGTGTGTTGTTATTTTCAAGAGACCCAACAACTATTTATAACAAACTATTGTAACTTAATGTAATCGATTAAATCGCCAATGTAATCAATTAAAACCACTAATGTAATCAATTATAAACAAATTCAATCGATTAAAATGTTCTTCAGTTTTCTAGAAAAAATATATGAGCAAAGTAATCAATTAATTCGTCCTGTAATCGATTACTACAGGGATTCTCTTTTTCATAAACATGCTAAATAATCGATTATGGATAAATGGTAATTGATTAACACAGTCAGGTCTTGTTTTGTGTTTACACAATGTAATCAATTACTTAACGCCTGTAATCGATTATTTTGTTGTTCATGGCTTAAGTAATAGATTACCAAATTGTGGTAGTCGATTAAGGCAGTGTAAAATTGGTTTTTCCAAGACTTAAACCATGACTACTTTGGGTTTTATGCAATCATGAATGTTTTTTCACAAGAAATGTTCTTTTTATAAAACCATGAATGCAAGTCAATGAATGATGTTTATGCAATGCACTGGATCACAGGATGAAACTCTTATCCATCTAAGAATTACATATGGCTTCAATTGAATGGCATGTAAAGGCTAAAAATTTTCCTTGATTAAGATCCTCAACTACTTGATCTTCTTCAAGCTCTCCCTGTTTCTAACGCTGCTCTCCAAGCTGGCTAGCACCAAAAAGACTGAGCCTCTCAAGACCATCATCAGGAGACACTCCAAACTCCCACCATAGACACCAAAGAGGTCATGGCAGGAGAAGAGGAGGAAGCAGACTAGATAACCCCCTACAAGAAACACCAAGGAGGTTGTTGGTCGATTCTCCTAAGGCTTGTAAAACCCAAGGTTCACGCTTGGTGAGTCTCACTTCTCCAAAGGCTCGTAAAACCCAAGGTCTGCCCTTAGTGAGCCTTACCAAAACCCAGGACGAAGGCGTCGCTGGTCGCATCTCCAAAGGCTTGTCAAACCAAAGGTCTGTCCATGGTGAACCTTGACAAAAACCTGGACAGACATGTCACTCGATTCTCCAAAGCCTCTTCAAACCCAAGGTCCACCCTTGGTGAGTCTTGATCTCCAAAGGCTCGATAAACCCAAGGTCTGCCTTTACTCAATCTTCAAAGGCTCGTCAAACCCAAATTTCACCCTTGGTGAGTCTCGATCTCCTAAGACTTGTCAAACCCAAGGTTCGCCCTTGGTGAGCCCCTCCATTGCCAAGTGTCACCTTCATGAAAATCCAAGGTATGTAAGGTCTACCATTGATAAAATTTTCTAGTCCTAAGTTTTATCTTTGCAGGAATACAAGAAACCCAAGGTCCACCCTTGGTAGGCCCTCTTCTTTAGAACTATGACAAGCATAGTTAAAGGTCTAGGTTCCACATGGCAACAAGAGATACCACCTGACTGGTCAGCAAGACCTTCAAGCCAGTGGAATTTAAACTAACTCCTCACGAGCATTAGAGGAGAACCTCTACAAAGCGAAAAAAAGCATCACTAGAGGATTGATAAGACCTTCAATCAGGTTGAAATCAAACTTAAGATGATCTCGTGTCATCTAACTATCTAATTCGGGTAATATTGTCAAGGTGTTTCTTCTTAGCCTGTAAGATCTCATTATCATCAAGGCAGCCCATCCTTGTTACCACAAGTAACAGAGCATTTCATAAACAAAAGCAAGATACAAGACATACAATAGAGAACAATAAAGTAAAATTCGTCAACAAAGGAAAACATATGTATTAAAGAAGAAGAATGACATTGTCAAAGTTACAAAAGCCTTTATGGCCAAAAACCAACAAAGCAAAACTAAGAAAGAACGGCCTAAATATGGTCCCATTGCCCTACTCCTCGCCAAGAAGTTCACCATCCTTCACATCCTTGAAAGGGTCAAAAAGACCCAAGTCAAGATCCTTGGCAAAGAACCTGACCTGCTTAATGGCTTTGTAAAAGGCCTTCTTATGCTGCTCCATAGCCTCTCTCTTGTAAACCAGTAGCTCCTCGTCAAGTTCCTTGCTGGCCTCCCTCTCCTTCAATGCCCTGGGCTCAGACTCCTCCATCTTGGATTCTAACTCCTTCAACCAGGCCTTAAAGTCAACAGTCATCCTAGCAATCTCATCATTCTCAATAGCAGTGTTCTCCACCTTGACAGCCAAGTCCTTCTTTTCCCTTAACAAGTCCTTACAATGCCCAGTCAGCTTGTCACCATCCAATCGAGTGCACAATAACTTGGCTAGAGCATCGCCAACCTTGAAAGACAGTCCGAGCACTTGCTCTCCACTTGGAAATCTCGGCCTATAGGGACACCACCTTGCTCAAAGCTTCCTGGTGCCACTATTCATTCTCCTCTAGAATCTGAATTCTTTTACTAAATCAAAAAAATTCTTTTACAAGCAATTACAAGTAATTATCTTTATCAACCCTAGATAAAGAATCTGAAAAATTCTAAAACACTATTAGAAAACAAATCACAAAAATCCTAAGAACCCTACTCAAATCTTTATCCCTAGAGAACACTACTCTAGAAAGTTTGAAAGAATTAATTTGATATTCACAATAGAATTTGAAATATCAGAAAATCTAAAAGAAATTCTAAAAGAAAGATTCAAGAGAGACACAACCTGTGATCCTTAATGATTGAATGAATGAATGAACGAAGTTACCAATCAATCCAGGTTGAATAAATGCCAATGATCAGAATCAACTCTCTTGAAAAACTCTTTATCTTTAACACATAATCTCTTAAAAATTAGAATTCATTTGATCTTACACGAGATGTGTTTCACTCAGAAAATCACTATCTTGGACTTTAGAAAGCTTAGAAACCTTTGGGTCACTCTCATATTGTTAGGAAAAACTCTCGGCAAGCGTACCGATTTATCGTTGCAAGTTACAAAATTTATAAGATTCGTCTCCACAGGGATTTGGGTTTACTTAATTAATTTAAATAAAACTTAACAGTTTAATAGTTATGTACAATGATAGTGAACGGAATTCATTCAAGTGTTGATTTAAATAGAAATTAACAAAAAACGGAAACAATAAACTTAGTATGACTTGATTACGAACAATTACGGAAAGGTACGAAAATAAATATAACGAGATTAATTAAAGAGAAGCACAGGATTGGATTTCATCATTCTTACCCCTTAATATTCAATTAATATTACCATGCATAAGTTAATTCCTTTTATTATTGATGCACACATAAAATCATTCCAAATCGATTCCTCGCAATTGGAAATTCTAAGAATATTTATCAAATATCGATCCCTCGCATATAAAATAAATATCCCAGCATTACGTTTATATTCGCGTGTAATTTGCAATCTAAACGATACGCCCTATTCCTAGTGATCGTAACGTAAAGAATAAATTTATCCAGTTCCAGTTTTAAGAGTACTTTCCAGTTAAACTTAGAAACCTACTTCGTGAGACTATTGATCAAGTAGAATCAAGCATTAAGCACAGAATAAATCTATCAAAAATAAATAGAAAAACTAATGCATGAATAAATATATTAAAAGAAATAGTTTAGGGTAAGAAGATTACATCCAATCCGTGTGCGCGAAGTTTAGCCAACCATGGAGCAGGTCTCCTTAGAAAAATATATGAAAAGTATCATCATCATTCTCGTCCGACAGAGCTTCCGCACTCTATATTAATCTCTCCCTAACTAAATCACTCCTTAATACAAGTTTAGAAGAAAAGCTAAGGTTTTTATGAGCACCTTAGAAGCCCAAGGGAGAAAGAAAGCAATGGAAGAAGTTGTTTGGCCTTGGGGGGGTGCTTGGGTATTTATAGGGGTGGATCTGTACGTGTTTGGTCGCTCAAGCGACCATTTTATTCATGTTTAACTCGCCCAAGCGAGCTAATGGGTCCACTTGCACGTCCACTAGGCCCAATTGCTTGTCCACTTGCAGTGCAGCTCGCTTAAGCTAGCAGATTGCACTATGTTCACTCGCTTAAGCGAGTTAAAGGTACTTCTGGAGATTTCTTTTTGGGCCTTGGGCCTGATTTGCTGGATGCACCTCCCTGTTTTGCTTTCTTCTTCCATTCTGCTTACTTTTTGTTTCCGAAAGTTTTAGAATTCCACGGAATCTAGAAAAATATGAAATATGAGTGGATTAATGTTCTAAAATTATAAATGCGGCATTGATGCTAAGCTTCTTATCCTAACAACTAAATTAGGGCAGATTAGATGGATTTTCTCAATAAAACCTTAAATAAATGCCTTAAATGTGACCTTATTTTGACTTATATATGGCATTTATCACATATTCAAAATTTATTCATCTTAGTAAAGTGCAGATCCATTATGCTTTAAATAGAAAACTGAGTAAATTTGCACTTTAAGTTGTGGAAATTTATTCAAAATTTATTCTAAAATTTTGAAAATCACTATTTGAAAATTTATTCAAAATTTATTCTAAAACCCATTAAGTTTTAAATAGACCTCTAGAAAATTTTCATGAACAGGATAATCTATTAATACGACATGTAATTGATTAAAGTAGTCACTCAGTATTTGAAAATAAGTTGCGGAAATCGATTGCATAAGAATGATAATCGATTCAAACAGTGAAGCTAAAATATGAAATAAGCCTGTGTAATTGATTACAATTTGTGGTAATCGATTAAAGAAGTGAAGCATATTTAATAATGAACTAAGGTAATCGATTAATTCAGTGAGGTATGCTTTTCATTTTGTACTAAGTAATAGATTACAAGAAGCCAGTAATCGATTAATATGTTCCTCATGGTTTTTCCAGATTTAAGACAGCTTTTAATCGATTAAAAACATTGTGTAATCGATTAAAACAGTAAGATTTCATTTTTCCAAAAACATAACCATGAGAACTAAGTTTCTTTTAAAATCATTGAATAAATTATCACTTTAATAAAAACATGAATGCATGTTAATGAGAATGCAAATGCAATGCAAGGATCACAAGGACATGCACTTGAATCACTTAGACAAATTACAAATGCCTTCAAATTGATTGGGCATGTAAAAAGCTAAAACATCAAGTCAATTGCTTCAGCCTTGCTTTGATCTTCTTGCAGCTCCCCCTACATCCAACACAGAATAGCCTTATCAACCCTTTCCACAAGGGTCAACAGATCCTAGTCAGAAGACTTGAACTTGGTAGGATCTAATTGTCAGTAGAACGGGAAGCAGGGTTCCCTGTCTCGGTTGAACATCAGTGGCAACCCATCAACCACGATGTCAATAGCCAGTACCCTGAAGAAATGATCATTGAAGCAACAAAACACCTTCGAGTCAAACTGATACAACTTCTTGGACACGTGTTCAAGGAGACCCAATTGATCTTGCTTGTCAACTTCATCTGAAAGAAGTACAAGAACATCGGCACACTAGGTCAGATGTTGAAGAAAGGGAAGAAGATTTCAAAAGCCCTCACCATAGCCCATCTATTGGGATGAAGCTGAGAGGGGTCCACATTTAAGTGCTCAAGTAGAGCACATTGGAATGAATTCAAGGGAAGAATTAAACCCAACACCTCAAAGAGGCACTAGTACATGAAAAAGAAGGGTAAACAACCTGGTGCGGGACTCAGAAAAGGGAAATCATCATTCATGAAGGTCTGGACAGTCATCTTGCAATAGTCCAGAGCAGCGACACTCGCCACTGAGATAATGGAGGAGCGATATTTCAAAACATCGTCTCTCACCCATTCATAGCCAACAACGGTAGGGGGAGACAAGGGTGGCCCAGCACTGTGGCTATGCCGCTCACGAAGGAAATCCTAAAGTTCACGCCACCACTTCTTCTTGCTCCCCTAGAAACAGAAGGGGAAAGAATCATAGGGACTGGCACAGGTTCCCCAGCCAGAGAGGCAGCAATAGGTCACACCCTCCTACGGAGGCAAGAAATACCTCCATCAACATTGCGCAAGTTCACCCTTCTCTCATAAGAAGAGGACTTGTTGTCAGAGGAGGAGCCATCGATTGAAAGAACCTCTTGGTCTACCAGAGGTTGTTGAATCAAACCCAGGAGTCACTACTACCCAAACCTAGGGCATAATAAAAAATTGAAGACATGACAAAAGGAAGGAGTACCTTAAAGATGAAGAAGACAATTGAAGGAGAAAGAGAAATCACAAATAGCAAGCGAAAAAGGCAGAAAAATATTGGAAGAGAAATCAAAGATTCAGAGTGGCAGTGATCAAAATGCCAAACATCCACTCCATTTAATGTGGAGGTGTGACTCTTCGGTAACTTGTAGGAGCTGAAATGACGCCCCAAAAGTTCTCACCAGGATGCAGCCCCACTCTCCCACGTAATGCGTCACCAATACGTTCTCACTCCACAAGTGACACGTATGCAAGAGTATCGCGCATGCACTACACTCACCTGCAACAAAAGACAAATGAAACGCTTGTCTTCAATACATTCTCCAATGGTCAGAAAAGGGCAAAGTTTTTCAGCACAGACACTCCACTCACTTGACACGTTTGACTTTTCCTGCAGAGCAAGAAGCATGTCCTCCCTGGACAACTTAACAACAGGAACCCCAAAAACATTTGTCTAGGCTCGAGGGCTTAACAAGCTGGATAAACCTGCAACTCTCGCATCTGTTGAGATTATCACCATCAACACTGGACAACAATTGTCCACACTTGGGGGTTCGGAAAACTCGCGACCCTCCTACTTGTTAAGGCTATTACCCTCGACATTGAACAATCTCTTTCGCCCGCAAGCTGGCTCAAAGCTTGGGGGCTTATATATTGTCCACGATCCACAAAATACACATGGCAAGTGAAGTGGCATTCTAATATGCAAGTCTACCCTCCATGTCAACCCTGGCACAAGAGCATAGGCACCTCACCCTTAGCAGTTGGGCTACTGGACCGAACATGTTATATCTAAAGCCTCATTATTTGCATATTAATGATAATGTTGCAACCTCCTTACCAAGTGGCAGTACTCAATTATCTACAAACATACACATTATCTATATTATACAATAATCTATAAGCAATTATGTATAAGCCACAACTTATCTACTATCTATTATCTACAAGCTAGTAATTATCTGCAAGAGTTATTACACCACTGTAACAACCTCAACAAATAAGGACCCGCAACTCTTACTCCACTCTATAAGTACCAGCTTCTATCTCACCCTTTTCACATCACTCATTCTCACATAACTCACGTACTTACTTAAGCGTCAAAGTCATTTGTTTTCCAGGTCCCCTCTTTTGTACTAGGTTTGAGATTGTGGAGCTCCTCTTGCCCATGTCCATCCTGACGTGTTTCAGCTGTAGATTTTGGTAAGTACAATTACCAATTTAAATACATACTTAACGAACATGGAAATGAATTTTTAGTTGGAATTCAAGGATAATAAGATTTTTTGAGAACAACCAATGATTTGATAATAAAAAATCTTATTTTTTTTAAAATTGTTGATGGAATTTATTTATGATAATTTAGAAGTGAACTAAAATTGTGCTTCATTTAACTTAGCTATAGTTATTATAGCTTGGATTGTGAATTTAGATTCGTGATTCTTTGGATGAACTTTTGGGCACCGTCTCAATTGTTATCGTATCCTTCGCAGTGAATTTTTGCAGGAAAAGGGTAAGTTGGACAATTTTTTTATTCTTAAATTAAGAGATTTGTATAATATTTATAAAAATAAATAAAATATTAGTGCATTAAGTTTATGTTCATCAACCGTTTTTATTTTAAAATATACATAAAATATTTATTAAAAATAAAATTGTTTTTCCTTTCCTTTTCCTATAAAACAAAACTCTCAAACATGCATATCACATTGTTAAGCGTCGGATTTCTTTACAAAAATAAAAATTTAGATTGTGTTTCGTTTACTAAGGAGCCAAAAAGAAAGAAACTTGAGGTTGAAGATTTGGAGCAAAAACCCATCATATTCTCCATTCTCCGCATGTACAACTATTCAACAAATAAAATTTGTAGGATAAATTACCTTTTTGGTTTTTCTATTTGTTTATTTTGTTTAATTTGCTTCCTTAATTTTTGAAATTGATACATTGCTATCCTTTCTGTTCAATTGATATTAACGTCATTAGCTTTATGTGGGCGGGAGAGAAGAAAACGGGAACAAGAGAATCAGCTAGGATGAGAAGAGAAAGAAGTATAATGGTGTGAGAGAAGGTGGTAGAATATGAATTTTAATTAAGAAAACAAATACAAGGTGTGAGAATAGAAAATTTTGGGTTAGGATAACAAATCCCTTAAAAGAGGCTTGGGCAGTAAAGGTTAAAAAAACCCCAGTATATCAACACAAAGGGATTGTCTTTATACACCCAGCAAAAGTCTAATACACCCAGACGTGAATAGTGGAATTCCATAAATGCCCCTCCTTAATATAATTAACTTAAGAATTGTTGATTTTCTTCTTCACGCACCTGGTCTTGTTCCTTCAATTTTTTTCTATTTTGTGGCGCATCGCAGTCATTGTCGTTTTCACATTTTGGTTCAGCTCCGCCGCAATTGGTGGTGGTCGTTGGTCGTTCACTTCTCGTGGTGGTTGATTGGTGCTCGCTTCTACCGTCTGCCGTGAGTGCTTCTTCGTCTTCGCTTTACTACAGATTATGGATGTCACGGATTGGTCAATCCATATACTTCATATGGATTGAGTAATCCATAAGAGGCTTATAGATTACTCCATACGGATTGAGTAATCTGTAGGATGCTTACGGATTGGTCAATTCGTATACACCATACGGATTGAGTAATCCGTATGTTTTTTTTTTAATTTTCAATGAAATTAGATTTAATTTTTAATTATATATTAATTTTTTGTTTATCAGTTATATTAGATGTTTTAGCCGTTAGAAAACATAGGAGCTTTATGATATTATTGTTGTATAGCAATCATCTAAAAAGCAAGATGTTTTAAACTTATGAAGAGAAAGAGACCGAAAGCTTAGGTCTTAGGAATAGAGGTGCACTGATTGTTTAGGCCTTAGGAATAGAGGTACATAGTACACCTATATATATACCCATAGCACTGGTAAGTTATCAGTGAATTTTATGATACTATTTTGACATGCTAATGCTTTCACTTGTGAGCCATATCATTTTTTTAACGCTTCTGATTATGAAATGCTAGTGTAATGCTGCCAACTAATTGTTTATATACGGTCACTGCCTGCTAGTGTAATGCTGTCAACTAATTGTTTATATACTCCACCACTTAACGCTTATGATTATGACATGAAACCCGTTGGCCTTAGGATTGTATCCATGTCAATTAATAAAAGATGTGGACTGCATATTTTTATAATAATATCCTAAAACACAGTGCATGCATGGAGTAGGATATTGCTTGAGGATATGTTCATGAAAGTGGGTCCCATGTGTTTAGTTTAATGACACTGTGGTACCTGCTCAGCACTTATATGCACAACATTGAAGGCTAAAAACTTAAAGTAGTTTCAGTAACTAAAAACTCGTAGCATTGAATATTTTTAGTTTAATATTTTTCTATTTTTCTTAGCTTATTTGACTTCTATTGGACTTTTATTTTCTCATTCTAATTCAGTTTTTTCCATAGGCAAACAAGTGGACTGAATTGATAATTGTTGCTTATTTTCAGACTTTTTGCTTACTTGACCTATCTTCCTTGTGCAAGAACTAGAGAGCTCTATAGAGCTCCAAATGGTGCATATGAGTAGTCCCTGGAAAGATAAGGAAAATATCTACAAGTTTGTTAGAGATAAGCCAAGGCCAATTCTATCATTTTGAGGGTTATTTTAATCTTGGAAATCAGAACCACTGCACTTGAATTTTGGGCTGCGAAATTGGTGTAATTAGTAATTACTTAGATTAGTTGCGCTTAATTATGGCACATCCTTTCCTACTGACTCAGTCACTATATTTTAGTGATTTTAGTTATTTGGATAGACACACTTCATTTTAGCTCAAACATATTTTGTAGTGACTTTTAGAAGTTTTTAGAATTAAAACCATTTCTCTTATTTTCTCTCGACTGTTCTTCATTGTTCTTCATTTTCATTTCTGTTCTTTCATTTTCTTGCACTAATTTCAGGCCTTTTCCCCAAAAGGGAGTAAAAAAAAAAATTATTTACCAATTGGGGGCAATTTTTGAAAAAATTACGGATTGGGGGTAAGTCGTGCCACGTGGCACGACTTCTGACTCAAAAGTCGTGCCACGTGTCACGACTTTTTTTTTTTTTTAAATAAAAATTAGTCGCTAATTTTGGTATCTAATTCCGTCGCTAACACTTTTTCGACAGAAATATTGTGGTTTTTTAATGTTTGCGACCAACTATTCTGTCGCAAAAAGTGTTAGCGACGGAATTAGAGACCAAAATTAGCGACCAAATTTTAGCGACTAATTTTTATTTTTTTTAAAAAAAAGAAGTCGTGACACGTGGCACGACTTACCCCCAATCCGTAATTTTTTCAAAAGTTGCCCCAATTGGCAAATAAAATATTTTTTTGTCCCCCTTTTGGGAAAAAAACCCTAATTTCATGGGTCTTCCATTGATGATGATCATGGAAGGCTAAACAATCAATCAATCCAAGTATCCAACCTAAGCAAGGAGAATTTGAGTTCTGGTTTGGTATTTCAATTTATGTATGAATGTTCACTTTCTTCTTCAATCCTCTATTCGATTTTCATGATTATGAATGTGTTGAGGATTGAAAATGGATTAGGTTATGGATTCATTTCCCAATTTCAACTTTTAATCATAGATTATTTGGATGATATTTCAATTAGGTTTGTGGTTTCAATTAATTTAGGGGTTAATTCGATTGAACTGCTTCTAATAAAATTGAATGACCTTTCATGACAAGATCATTATCTGAGAACTATGATAATTCGCATTGCTTGGTTTGGTGAATTGGATTGATGTTCTTTAATCTGTTTTACATTACCTTTAATCAATTATGTTAGTTTCTTTAATTGTAGTTTGTGTTTTTGCAATTTTTGTTTATCGCATGCAAACTGTTCGATAAAAATCCCCCTATTATTTACTAGTGAATTCAAGTTGGAACCATATTGATTGTGTCTCTAAATCGACCTAGGTTAATCCGGTGCTACAGAATTATCATAGTTTAATTGTTTTGAAGCGATACGACATCGATTATCAAAACTGGCGTCGTTGCTGGCGACACGGTTCATTGTGTGCTAACTTTAATTCACTCATAATTAGATAATAGCATTAGTAAAATATAAAAGAAAAAAATATTTACATTCATTGCATATTTACATCCTACTGCACAATTGCACTTTGTTACATATTTTCCTTGTTTCTGTTGGTTGTTATGAAGTGTGTGTGAGGTGTTGGTGCAAAATAGCAAAAAAACAAAGAAAACAGGGGAAAACAGAGGAGTAGTAGGGAGAGATTTTGTGTAGTATAGTTGTGTTTGTTGTAGAATTTGCAGTCCGAAAATTTTCGGTCCTGTGGAGTTTGGCTATGAAACTTGGTGTCCAAAGTTTATTGACCTCTAAATAGGAGTTTTAGCACAGTTTTAACAATTAGTGCAGGGGCATTCTGATCATTTCATAACAAACTATCTCATAATGGGCTGAAATTTTCCCAGAATAGAGAAAATTAATACATCAAGGTGACCTTGTAAAGGATGAACACGGTCAGGGGGGTCCAAATTGCCAAATTCGATGATCTAGACCACTTTCGAATTTATTTTGTGTTTTCATGATTTTTAAAAATCACCAAATAAATTACAAAAACTAAGCATGATTTATAGATATTTACTGTGGTATTTTTAAATTTTTCTAAAATTGTTTAGGGTCGTTTTCCATTTTCTATTTCATTTCAGCATATATTGTGAATAGTGTCCTGATAGAGTAGTTGTTTGATATTTCTGTGATTTCTGTGTTTTTGTCCCTTATGAGTTGAACTGTGCATGACTAGGTCCACACCAAGTGATTTGCATTCATATGATCCTGAGATAGATAGGACATTTCACAAATTAAGCAGAAATAATAATAGTGTAGATAAATTTGACAGTGTAGTTCTAGATAGTAATGTGGTGTCTTCTGAAATTTTTGTTGATACAATGGCTGATAACAACATAACTCTTAAGGAATTGGCTACACCTGATGTTGTTTACCAACCTTGGTGTATTCAATATCCTGAGACTGAGGTTAGTTATGAGCTAAAATCTGGACTGATCCATTTACTTCCAAAGTTTCATGGGCTTGCAGGTGAAGATCCACACAAGCATCTTAAGGAGTTTCATGTAGTGTGTTCCACCATGTGATCACATGACATTCATGAGGATTATGTCAAGATGAAGGCATTTCCATTCTCTCTGGATGGTGTGGCCAAGGACTGGTTGTACCTTCAACCAGATCCTATCAACATCTCGACAGATATGAAGAAAATATTCTTGGAGAAATTCTTCCCTACATCCAGAACAACTTCCATCCTAAAAGAAATTTGTGGTATAAGGTGTAAAATATAGGAACACTTCACACTTAACCAAGAGGGGGGTGAATTGGTTAAACCTTGGTAAATTAAAAATTTCTTAAAACAAAATCAGAGTTTCCCTTAGGATGTTTATCACTTTTGAAACCAAGAATCCTTATTCAATCAAATGCTTAGCCCAAGGTATCCAATAGCTCAAAATTGAATTGATAAGCAAAGCAAGATAATCAAGATGGACAGAATATAATCAAGAAAGAAATTAAACTCAAAGCACAAAAGATTTATACTAGTTCACTTCAAACACTATGAAGCTACATCCAGTTTTCTTCCACTCAACACTAGAATGGAGTTCCACTATTGCAAATTTTCTATTCTTACAAGTAATTACAAAGTCTCTCTTTATCAAATCTAAATAAAGTTCATAAATCTAAAACACTATTAGATTCTTAGAGACAAACCCACTGAGAACACTACTCAGCACAACCCCTAGAGAAACCCTATCTCTCGATTACAAGCAAGAAACCCAATTACAATAGACAATCAAATACAAATTCAAAAAAGAATTACAACCACAAAGTTAAGGAAAGAAATCACCTGATGATCCAGTAAATGAATATGCACATGAATGAATGTACCAGGTTGAATGATGAAATTAAAACTCAGAACATCTCCTTCCTTAAGCTTTTAAAAGAATCTTCTTGCTTCAAGAATAACTTAACAACCCATAAGTGTATTAGTGAAAGCAAGAACTCATAGAACCCAGAAAATCACCAAGAATGTGTTTAGAAAGCTTATGTAGGCTCAGAATACGAATTGATCGAGTTGCTAAACAAGCTGAGCAAGGGTTCTATTTATAACAAACTTTTGTAACTGTCAGTAATCGATTAAACGTGCCCAATAATTGATTATTTCACTTATGTAATCGATTAAATCAACCATGTAATCGATTAAAGTGTTCAACAGAAATCTGGATATGGGCAACGAACAGAATAATCGATTATTCTGTCTTGTAATCGATTAAGACAGGAAGCTTTATAAACTTAAAATACACTGTGTAATCGATTACCAATTGTGGTAATCGATTAAGACAGAAAGCTTCATTAACCATATTAAACTATGTAATCAATTACTACATTTGGTAATCGATTAATGTAGCAAAACAAGTTAAGCAGAGGCATATGATGTAATCGATTACTAACCTTGGTAATCGATTAAGACAGGAAGCTGATTTTTTCCATTTAGCCTATGTAATCAATTACGGTCTGTTGGTAATCGATTAAAATGTTTATCAAGGCAGTTTATATGTAAACGTAGGTAAATAATC
Source organism: Glycine latifolia (assembly GCA_013407115.1). Lineage (NCBI taxonomy): Eukaryota > Viridiplantae > Streptophyta > Magnoliopsida > Fabales > Fabaceae > Glycine > Glycine latifolia. Next base: position 207,023 of record QARZ01000599.1, on the reverse strand, counting down.
GATTAATCTGATACGTAATCGATTACATTGTTCTTGAAAAGTTTTCCAGAATGAACTAAGAACAAAATAATCGATTATTACTTTTATGTAATCGATTAAATTAGTAGAAAATATATTTTTTCCAAAAACCCTTGATTCAATTCAAAAACTTAATCAATTTATCAAAGCCTTGTGAATTTTTAACTCAAATTAAAAGACTTAATGAATGATGTGAATGCAATGCACTTGGATCACCAGAAATGCTTCTTCCTTTTACATTTAATCACAAATTAATCTTCAAGGCTTCAAGGCATGTTGAAAGTTCAAAACTAAGCTTGATTCTTTGTCCATTCTTCAAGTGACTCCTTTGAAACCAACATAAGGCAGCTACCTGGAGAGACATTGTATGAATACTGGGAGAGATTCAACAAGTTGTGTGCTACTTGTCCTCACCATCAAATCAGTGAGCAACTATTGATCCAGTATTTTTATGAAGGCTTGATGTTGATGGATAGAAATATGATAGATGCAGCCAGTAAAGGCGCTTTGATGGACAAGACTCCTGTTGCTGCAAGACAATTGATTTCTAACATGGCAGCCAACTATCAGTAATTTGGTACTAGAGGTGTTGCAACATCCAAGGCTACTGCAATGAAGTTTTTGTTTCTATGGTTGCTGATAACCAGAGGTTGGAGAACAAACTGACATAGTTGACATCCTTTGTGAGACAACTTGCTATTGGTCAACAGCAGAACATGATGACAGTCAATCAACCAAGTTTGTGTGGTATTTGTTGTGCACCTGATCATCCAATAGATGCATGTCCCACTCTCTAAGAAACAGAACAAGCTGCTGACGTTTCTGCCATACAACCTGGATAGTCATTCAAACCTCAACAACAGTATAATCCTTACTCCAACACTTATAATCCTGGTTGAAGAGATTACTCGAATTTGAGGTATGGTCCTGATCCACAGCCTTAATAGTAGACACAACAACAATAGCCATTCAGACCTCAACCGCAGCAATATCAACCCTCCACCAGCAAATACCAAGCTCCTTCGTTCAGACAACAGTCAAAGTTCCAGCAGCCTGCACCTACACCTACACAACCTATGCAGACCAGTTCAGGACCTTCTTTGGAGGACGTGATGAAGCAAATGACCACAGAATGTCAGCACCACCATCCAAGACCTATAGACTCAAATTGGACAGTTAGCAACAATTGTCAACCAGATGCAGCAGCAAGGTTCTGGCAACATTCCAGCACAACCAGTTATTAATCTAAAGAATGTGAGTGCTATTACCTTGAGGAGTGGCATGGAGCTTCCAAATGCTGGTGCTAAAATTAAAGCATGCAAAAAAGTTGATGATGGTGCCAAAACAAATTCTGCATCAACACATATTCCTCTACCTTTTCTTCTAGATCCATTTCTGCAAAGAAAGTGGAGTTTGATTCTGATCTGCTTGAGACTTTAAGAAGGGTGGAAGTCAACATTCCCTTCTTGGATGCCATCAAACAGATTCCAAAATATGCAAAGTTCTTGAAGGATTTGTGCACCCACAAGAAGAAGCTGAAGGGAAATAAACAAGTAAATATGGACAGAAATGTATCTGCACTTATACAGGGCAAAACTGTTGATGCCATTCCACTATCCATCTTGCCACAGAAGTGCAAGGATCCTGGCACTTTCATTATCCCTTGCACAATTGGAGATTGTACTTTGGCAGATGTCATGTGTGATCTTGGAGCCTCCATTAATGTCATGTCCACATCAGTTTACAGATCATTACATCTTGGTGATTTGAAACCCACTGGCGTTGTCATTCACTTAGCCAACAGGAGTGTTGCGCTTCCACTTGGACTTATTGAAGATGTGCTGCTGCGCGTTAATAATTTGATTTTTCCTGCAAATTTTTATATTTTGGATATGGAGAATGAGTCTTCTAGCCATGGTTCCACATTAATCATAGGGAGAGCATTCTTGATGACAGCCAGGACCAAAATTGATGTGTATGCAGGAACCCTTTCCATGGAGTTTAGTGATGACGCTGTCCAGTTTAACATTTTTGAGGCCATGAGACATCTTGTAGAGGAGCATTCTATCCTTCTTCTTGATATCATTGATGTTGCAGTAAATAATGTAGATATTTCTGATTTACATTCTGATTTTGATCTTGGTTCTTGTAATTGTACATGTGATGATTCTGCTATTGTGTGTAGTATTTGTGCAGAGATTTCCTCTGCACTTCACTCTGATTGTGTTGCAAGTACAGATACAAGTTCTGATTCTACTATCTCCTTTCCCTCAGCCACCAACCTTTCCTTTCCTTCCACCATTCAGCCATCTTCCTTGGAGCTGAAGTCACTACCTGAGCACCTTAAATATGCATATTTAGATGATGCTCAGCAGCTACCAGTCATCATATCTAGCAGCCTGTCACTTGAGCATAAAGAGAAGTTGTTGCATGTTTTGAGAGGCCACAAAAAGGCCATTGGATGGACACTTGCTGACCTTCCTGGAATAAATCCTTCCATTTACATGCATCGAATACTCTTCGAGGATGATTCTAGGCCGGTGAGACAGCCACAGAGGAGGTTGAATCCCACTATTCTTGATGTGGTGAAGAAGGAAGTGATGAAGTTATTAGCTGCAAGGATCATCTATCCCATTTCAGATAGCACTTGGGTTTCACCTGTCCAAGTGGTCCCTAAGAAGTCGAGTATCACTATTGTGAAAAATCAGGATAATGACTTGATTCCGACTAGAGTAGCCAATAGTTGGCGAGTTTGCATTGACTGTAGGAGACTTTCCAGGCAACTCGCAAGGACCATTTCCCTCTCCCCTTCATTGACCAGGTTCTGGAGAGGTTGGCAGGTAAATCACATTATTGCTTTCTTGATGGTTTTTCTGGTTACATGCAAATTCATATTGCACCGGATGACCAACATAAGACCACATTCACCTGTCCATTTGGCACATTTGCCTACACTAGGATGCCCTTTGGCCTATGCAACGTACCTGCTACCTTCAAAAGGTGCATGGTGAGTATCTTTTCTGATTTATTAGAGAGTTGCATTGAGGTGTTTATTGATGATTTCACTGTTTATGGTTCCTCTTTTGATGCATGTTTGGATAGTCTCTCTAGAGTTCTTGATCGATGTATTGGGACCAACCTTGTTCTTAACTTTGAGAAATGCCATTTTATGGTACATGAAGGTATAGTCTTAGGGCATTTAGTCTCTAGAAGAGGTCTTGAGGTCGATAAAGCTAAGATTGATGTTATTACTTCTTTACCTTACCCCACTTCTGTGCGGGAAGTACGTTCTTTTCTTGGACATGCAGGTTTTTATAGGAGATTCATCCAGGATTTCAGCAAGATTGCACTGCCATTGTCCAAGCTTCTCCAAAAGGACGTAGACTGTATGATTGACCAGCCTTGCAAAGAGGCATTTAAGGAATTAAGGAAGAAGCTTATGACCTCTCCCATCATGCAGCCACCAGATTGGGAACTTCCCTTTGAGCCATGTGTGATGCCTCTAATTATGCACTTGGGGTTGTGTTGTCACAGAGAGTTGATAAATGATCCCATGTCATTGCTTATGCTTCACGTACTTTAGATGCAGCCCAAGTTAACTACACCACCACAGAGAATGAGTTTTTAGCTATTGTTTTTGCTTTAGATAAATTCCGATCTTATTTGCTTTGCTCCCATATCACTGTCTTTACTGACCATGCAACTTTGAAGTACCTATTGAAGAAGCCTGATGCTAAACTGAGATTGATCAGGTGGATGTTTCTTCTTCAGGAGTTTGATATTGAGATTAAGGACAGGAGTGGTGTGGAAAACTTGGTTGTTGATCATTTGAGCAGGATTGAAGGACCCGTTGAATCCTTTCCTATTAGGGATACTTTCCCTGATGAGCATTTGATGCACTTGCATTCATCACATATCACCCCTTGGTTTGCTGACATTGTGAATTTCATAGTTGCATCTGTTGTTCCACCTCATGCATCTAGGTCTCAAATAGATAAACTTAAGAGTGATGCTAAATTTTATGTGTAAGATGATCCTTATGTGTGGAGGTTTGGTAGTGATCAAGTGATCTGCAGGTGTGTGCCAGATCATGAGTTTCAGTCTATTCTTCAGCTTTGTCATGGCACACTTACTGACGGTCATTTTGGTCCTCAGCGGATTGCTAGGAGGGTATTGGACTGTGGGTTTTATTGGCCCACTTTGTTTAGAGATGCTCATCACTTTACCACCACTTGTGAGCAGTGTCAGAGAGCAGGAGGGACCATTACACACAGGTATGAGATGCCTCAGTAGCCCATTATTTTTTGTGAGATTTTTTATGTGTGGGGTATTGATTTTATGGGTCCATTTCCTATTTCTCATGGTTTTTTATATATTTTGCTTGATGTTGATTATGTTTCTAGATGGGTTGAAGCTAAGGCCACTAGAACTAATGATTTTAAAGTTGTTGTAGATTTTGTGAGATCCAACATTTTTTGCAGGTTTGGTGTGCCTAGAGCCATTATCAATGAATAGGGGAGCCATTTTTGTAACAGGTCATTGACATCCTTGCTTCAGAAGTATGGGGTTGTGCATAGAGTTGCTACAGCTTATCATCCCCAAACTAATGGGCAAGCAGAGGTTTTTAACAGAGAGATCAAACACGTGTTACAAAAGGTAGTGCAACCCAACAGGAAGGATTGGAGCAAGCTACTTGAAGATGTTTTATGGGCTCACAGGACCGCTTATCAAGCACCTTTGGGGATGTCTCCCAATAGGGTGGTTTTTGGTATGTCATGCCACCTTCCGGTGGAGATTGACCACCGTGCTTATTGGCAGTGAAGAGTTGTAGCATGGCATTTGATGAAGCGGGTATGGAAAGGAAGCTTCAATTGCAAGAACTTGAAGAGATCTGCTTAGAAGCCTATGAGAACTCCAAGATTTTAAAGGAGAAAGTGAAGAGATTTCATGACTCTAGGATTCTTAGGAAGGAGTTCCATATTGGCCAAAAAGTGTTATTGGTAACTCTCGCCTCAAGCTTATTTCTGGTAAACTTCGATCTAGATGGGATGGACCTTTTGTTATTAATAATGTTTTTCCCCATGGTGCAGTTGAGATTAAAAATGAAGTTACCGACAAGGTCGTCAAAGTGAATGGTCACCAACTCAAGTTATTTCATGAGAGCCCGCAAGCGGAGGAGGAGCTTGTGGTGGACCTCTCTTTGGTCTTGCCAATTCTATGTGATGATGTACCTTGAATGACATTTGGAGAGTTTCCTTTTCCTTCTTTTATTTGTTGTCTCTTTGTTTGCATCTCATTGCATGCTTACATTGAGGACAATGTGCACTTCAAGTGTGGGGTGAAGGATTATAAAATCTATTTTTTGTTTACATTTTTGTTTATCTATTTTTGTTTGCTATTTACTGTTTCTGTTTGTTTTCTATTTCTATTTCTATTTTTACATTCTTTCTGTTTTAATTTTTGAGTATGTTTTCTATTTTATCTATTTGTTTTCTGTTTTCTATTTCTGTCTGTTTTTGTTGTTGTTTCTGTTATTGTTTTGCTGTATTTGTTTTGTTTGGTTGTTAGTCTGTTTTTACATTCAGAAAATAAAAATTAGAATTTAGGCATTTTTCATGTTTTTCATAGGATTTCTAACTTGTATAATTTGTGAGAAAGGTACTAATATATTTATTTGGATTGAAAGGTTTCATACTTGATGTGAATCATTGTTGCAATTGTTGAAGTGATAAGTAGGCTTGAGAAATAGAATTTTGTGAGTTTTTTGGCCTTTGTGGATGAATCACATTATTTCTTTCATGTGTGATTTCACCCTTATGCTAAATTACTCTGTTTTGTCTTGCCTCTTTTGACATTTCTTGTTGCACATGCTTTCATTAAGATGATTTAGGTCTTTTTTCTTTTATCCACTAGCCAAATAAACTATCATTGCATTGATATCCATTGATACCCTTTTTGAGCCTTTAACCTTTTCTTTCTTGTGCACCTCATTATAAATAAATAAATAAATGGAAAACCAAGTTATCCTAACTTTAGGGAGAAAATGGGCCTTGAAATTGTTTTGGGAGTGGGTTTCAAACAAGTGTGGGGTATTTTTATTTTGTTTTGATTTGAAAAGAAAAGGAAAGAAAAGAAAAGAAAGAGTTTACAAAGCAAAAGTTCAAAGAAAAAAATGCATAAACAAGGAAAAAAGAAAGGCAAAAAAAAAGAAAAAGAAAATGCAATAAAAGTTGTTGTGATTCATTTTCATCCTTATAAGTTCTTTATTTCTACCCCTCTTTTTTACTTGCTGGCTTACTCTCCATTGCCCCTCTTTTCTCTTAGTTTTAGCCAAAATATCCTTTTCTTATCCACCCTTTACCCAAGCCATACATTACAAGCCTATAAAATTATTTTGATCTTTTGATGCATGTGTATTTCAAGTTGAATGAATTAGAGTCTTGTCAAAATTTGGATGTGCTAGTTACATGTGGTGTTTGAGTGTAAATATAAACCCATACACATTAGAAGAGGTTGAGTGTTGCTCTTTGAGAGATTTATATCACCTTTGTTCATTCTTAATTTTAACTTGACTACTTTTTCACTTTTCACTTTGCACTTTGTGATCATGTGTTTCATGGATTATTTGAAACCTTAATATCATTCTTCCATTTTTCATCTTTCTCACTTTTGTGCATTGTTAGGATCCATTGAAAAATGTATGTGCCTTGTTCTTACCTTTCTTTTGGTTTGTGGTTACTTTAGTTTGAATTTTTCTCTTAATCTTAATTTTAGTTTTGCCTAGGAGTGCAAAAGTTTAAGTGTGGGCTATTTTGATTGAGTATTTTTAGTTTAATATTTTTCTATTCTTCTTAGCTTATTTGAATTCTATTAGACTTTTATTTTCCCATTCTAATTCAGTTTTTTTCATAAGCAAACAAGTGGGCTGAATTGATAATTGTTGCTTATTTTCGGAGTTTTTGCTTACTTGACCTATCTTTCTTGTGCAAGAACTAGAGAGCTCTATAGAGCTCCAAATGGCGCATATAAGTAGTCTCTGGAAAGATAAGGAAAATATCTACAAGTTTGTTAGAGATAAGCCAAGGCCAATTCTATCATTTTGAGGGTTATTTTAGGCTTGGAAGTCATAACCACTGCACTTGAATTTGGGCTGCGAAATTGGTGTAATTAGTAATTAGTTAGATTAGTTGGGCTTAATTATGACATATCCTTTCCTACTGACTCAGTCACTATATTTTAGTGATTTTAGTTATTTGGATAGACACACTTCATTTTAGCACAAACATATTTTGTAGTGACTTTTAGAAGTTTTTATAATTAAAACCCTTTCTCTTATTTTCTCTCGACTGTTCTTCATTGTTTTTCACTGTTCTTCATTTTCATTTCTGTTCTTTCATTTTCTTGCACTAATTTCATGGGTCTTCCATTGATGATGATCATGGAAGGCTAAAAAATCAATCAATCCAAGGATCCAGCCCAAGCAAGGAGAATTTGAGTTCTGGTTTGGTTTTTCAATTTATGTATGAATGTTCACTTTCTTCTTCAATCCTTTATTCGCATTGCTTGGTTTGGTGAATTGGATTGATGTTCTTTAATCTATTTTACATTACCTTTAATCAATTATGTTAGTTTCTTTAATTGTAGTTTGTGTTTTTGCAATTTTTGTTTATCGCATGAAAACTATTCGATAAAAATTCTCCTATTATTTACTAGTGAATTCAAGTTGGAACCATATTGATTGTGTCTCTGAGTCGACTTAGGTTAATCTTGTGCTACAGAATTAGCGTAGTTTAATTATTTTGAAGCGATACGACATCGGTTATCAGCCTACGGCATCTGCCAGAAGACAACGGGCAGGGGCAGCTGTTGATGAGGATCCTCCGGCTCTGGACCGACATGCAGGAGCTGGTGTTAATGAGAAGACTATTGTTTAGGAGCGACGTGTGAAGGATGATATTCCTATCATGGATGATGCAAGTGATGAAATACAATCCTTTCCAGGTGGTCCGGAGGACTGTTCAGTGTCGACAGGGTACGCTGAACATGTGGCTCTTCGAGTGCGGAAAGGACAGGTAATTATATGTTTCTTTACAAACAAAGTGCAATTATTTTTTAGTGCCACTCACCGTCATTGATATTATTTGTTTGCAGGAACGTCTTGAGTTAAAATTGGCATCTCACAGAAGAAAAGTTCAGAAATTTGGGAGGCATGCACTCGAGATTGAGGGATTGGTTACTGGTACGAGCTTAGCCCCTTTGATATCATGCTCAGTCGAGATCGGAGACAGAGGATTGCTCTTAACTTTTGTGGAAAGGTGGCACTCTGAGACCAGCAGCTTTCATTTTCCAGTAGAGGAGTTGACTATCACCTTGGATGATGTTGCTTCACTGTTGCATCTCCCCGTTGTAGGAGCTTTTATATCGTATGAGACAATTGATGTTGGGCAAGCAGTACATATGCTTGTTGAATTGCTAGAGGTAACTGCAGAAGAAGCTGGAGTGGAGTTGGAGCAATTCCATGGGGCATATGTTTGGTTGTCTTGGTTACGAGACATATATGCTGTGAACTGTCAATCGATGACGTGGATTCCAGCAACCAGAGCGTACTTACTTCATTTGGTCGGGTGCACACTCCTTGCCAACAATAGTGTCACACATATTGGCGTGGTATTCATGGAGGCATTTCGCGATCTGGACCAATCATGAGGATATGCTTGGGGTGCGGCTGCTCTGGTCCACATGTATGCTAATCTTAACTATGCATGTCAGTATCACGCCAAACATTTTGCTGATTATGTCACGCTATTGCAGGTTTCACTCTTGTCATCTTTTTCCATTGGAATAAATTTGTTATAATTTTTATCACAATGCGTTGACGTTGTATATTCATTTGTAGTGTTGCATCTATGAATATTTCCCATCAATTAGAAATGTCTATGCAGCTTATAACTACCAGGAGAGGCAACCACGTGTGTGTCGCTGGAAGGTTGCGAAGGCATTACCGATCATGACCTATCATAGGCGACTAGATAGGTTGATCATGGACGATGTTTGTTGGACTCCATATGGCAATCATCGTGCCCATAGAGAGTTCAACGTAATTTCGCTATTCTCTAGGCATATTCGATGTGGACCAGTTGTTGTTCAACTTTTACCTGAGAGGGTGCTAAGGAAGTTTGGATATGTCCAAGTAATTCCACAAATCCAAATTACTGAATCGCCATCCACGGAGGAGGTTGATGAAAGATGGATGCAGTTTTCATATCACCTAGCCTTGACCACAGAAGAGGTTACTCATCCCAGTCAGTCGGTGGTTGGGTATCTGGATTGGTTTTTTGGTGTGTCTCATCCTTTTATGACTCCCCCATAGATTGGTGATCTTATTAGACACCCTCCGACTGAGCGCCATATTGTACCAGATCCTCCACATCCTCACACTGATGACCCAACACCAGTTCCACCTACATCTCAGGAGCCTCCACATGCTGTGGTATGAAACTATTGTCGAACAATTTGTTTTCAGCTGTATATACTTATAATTATTAACCAAGTGTGGGAACCAAATAATGTTTTTGTTATTGTCTCAGGCTACATGCCAAAGGATAGCAGAAGGCTTACAACACATGATAGACATGCACATGGTTACTGCTGGTACCGATGCGTACACCGCAACAGAGAGCCTACTCTGTATAGCACGTTTCGTCACTGAAGAATGATGTGTGTATGTGCGGCCAAGATGGACGAGGCAGAGGCAAGATAGACATGATGGTGGACAAGGCCACATTTGATTGTAGTTACCATGTTTTGACTTTATAACTTTTATGCCTTAACATTTGGTTTTTTCAACACATGTTGATGGACACTACATTAATGTATTAATTATTCATCTAATCTATTATGTTTCATCAATATCATTGTCAGCAATCAAACATTAAATAAAAGGAAATTAATATAGGTTAGGCATGTCGAATATAAGTTAAAATGGCCCAGATAAAGCATAACCTACTACCTATGCTTTCATTACCCTTTTAGTTTGGAAGAATATTCCAAATTCATGGGCTTATTTGACATAGCGATATAAATCAAACAACATATGTTTGAAAATACGCTAAATGGTAACTCTTACCCAACAGTAAATACACTTAACCCAGCAAAAGGTTACAAAGTTTGTTGCCACAAAATAACAAATGTCAATACAGAATGCTATTCAATAACAAAATCATGGCAAGTAACACATGGGTTAGTCATCTCGTAAGTCGACATAGGCAGTAGCAATTTCTTGAAATTACTATATGCTTGCATTCGACCCATATAAGGAACATCCAATTTTTTGCAACACTGTAGCAGTGTCTTGACTATAACAAAGCAGTTGGCGGCATAGGACTTCCTTCTCTCAATACAACCTAAAACAATTAGCAAGAGTCGTATAGCTTAACATTTGAATCAAATTTAGGCTAAAAAGTAAAGCGATGAAATCCTATACCTGAACAAAATGGTTACCATACACATGACCAATACATAGAATGCGATGAACAGCAGTATCTCTAGGCATTTGGCTTCTAAGAAGGAAAAATGGCATACTTTGTTGGAGTGATAGAGAAACAAGAACGATGTTATACCTTGATGCAATTATGTATCCTAAATCAGTGATATCCATCCACTTATCCATGGTTACCTGTACATAACAACGAAAGATGCAAATATAAGTAAACAAAAAATGAATTAAAAGTACCGATATAGCAATAAAGTTTACCTTTGACAATCCATCAACAAGAAGCGACCATTTCAAGTGCTCAAATCTATTTAACCCACCAAACAAGGCTATATATTCATTAGACCATTGTGCAAGTTCTTTGAGCAAATGATTGCGTATCAAAGACCAAGAATCTTCACCATATCCTAGCAAGGTAGCAATTACACGAAGTCCATAATTATCATTAGCTTTAACATCAATAATCTTTAGAATGAAATCGTGCATAGATGTATGAAATTGATCCAGCATAAGCATCTTCTTCTTTGTATGAGTGTGATGGTCTGATGATGAAGCAGACTGTTTTTGTGTGGAACAACTATTTTGCATAGAATGTAATTCATCGACATACTCACAGTAAGATGGATCCTGCTTGGTTGATCTTGTGTGTTGCGATACTTGTTTCTTTTGAACATCTTTTTTTTAACCTTTTCAGAAGGAGGACACATTGAATTTTGGTCAGGAAATGCAAGTTATTTCAATTTTGTCTTTAAAGTCACTTTGTCACACAAGTCAAGCTTTTCAAAACGTGAAGATATGGCTTTCATCTCTTCAGTTACGTGCACCTCACACTCATCTAAACCTTGATCTTCAAAACTTAACCTCCTCCAAAAAACATGAATTGTCTCAAGCGGTATGCTCCTAACAACATACTTAGCTAGCTCACATGCACAAGGCGACCCATGCGTAGTTCCCATAACACATCCACAACAAGTACTGCTTTTGCCCGCGTAATGGACTCACTCATACTCCACAGCTATTTGGTTTAACGCATAACTTGAGACCATGCCAATAAGTCTTTTTTACAACGTTACTTTAAACACATGACCAAACACATGTGTGCTTCTCTCCAAAGATGCCTTTATGTCACTATGTTGCAAGGTCAACATGTTGTCCATTGCATCTCATACACTACAAAGATCTCCAAGGCTATTCTACAATAATCTCTTTAAGGTCCAATGGGTAGACTCTACCTTTTAGTTTATGATTAAAGTGAGCAACAATCCCCCAAATCAAGGTTATTCAATTAACAATTAAAAAAATTGAAAGATTTTTTAACCTGTTAGTTGTCGTGTTACCCAAATGTATGACTTGTTTTGTGCATGCTGTTACAAAATTTTCTTTGTGTGGATTCAACCATATGTCTTCCACGTAATCAACAAACGTTGACCATGGGGAACATGCAATTTCAAACTTCATAACACAATAAGCATATTGATTCTCAGTAGCACAATCCACAACACTCCCCTAGGCTTCCATGACATAGTCCCATGCGTTACTCTGTTAGACATATGTTTTACATTTTGCCTTCATATTCTTCTCAATGTGGAACCAACACAGTAAATTGGTTGACTTAGGGAATACAGTTTTCACTGCGTTCATCAATGCTGAATCTCTATTAGTGATAATGAACTATGGGAAAAATTGACTTTTCATAAAAATGCCTTTAAATCGTTCTAGGGCCCAAAGAACATTGTTTATACGTTTGGCTTCTAAATAAGCAAATGCAACTGAAAATGTCATCCCAGTAGGAGTCACACCAACAATGTCAACTAACGAAAGTTTGTATTTATTTGTTTTGTATGTGTTGTCTATCAGAAACACAACAAGATATGCATTGCTTAACTTCACTACATTCAAATGTGTCCAAAATAGGTCATGTGTGACATTTTCATCCTTCACTCTATGCCAATGAATATACATGTCACGTTCTAGAAATTTCATTAATTGTTCTAATTCAGTATTACCTTCTCTGATATGCGTATGGTATGTATATCTTGCATTGATTACTTTCCTCAAAGATGTACAATTATTGGGATTGTGTTCCTTCAAAGTCAGGAGGATATTCTTTGGTTTCACCATCGACCTTGTCATATCAGCAACAATAATCTTCTCATCCTCTATTAGTTGACCTATATATGGGTGTCCACATAATGAATTTTCCAAAGCTTGATTATGAGTGCCACATAATAATTTCACCATCCACCTTTCACCTCCCAGAACTAGTTTGCCTCGCAGCTTAAACGAACTTACATTTTCATGTGCTAGTCACTGTAGGTGCCATATCTTTATTGAATGCTCTATACTTTTAATTCCTTTCACAACCAATTAAAACAAATAATTTCCTTCCCTTTTTTCCAGTTGACATGTCCGACCTCATTATCACAGTTACAAAACCATTCTCATATGCAACAATTCGAGCCCATTTTAATACATCCTCACGGGAAGGGAACACCTATAAAAATCAATAAAAAAATGTTCAACTTCCATAAATCATGCATTTAACAACTTTAACCAAATTCAAAATAATATAAATACCTCAGAATTATTGAAGGCTGCAGAACAATCGACTGAACATTTATTATTTTCAAACGCACTAGGTTTTTCTCTAATATCTTCATTAATATTAATTTCTTCAAACATAATATTATCATATATCCACTCATCGTTGTCCATCTTAACAAATGACAATAAATTTAAATAAGTGACAAAACAAACACATTATAATAGTTAACAACATTAAAGTCATATTATAAAACAAATCCTATACATTTTTTATCACCATCAATATTACAAATTAAAACAATATCAAATAAATTTTTCAATACAAAATTTAAAATATCCTAAAAATACATTTCTATATACAACTAATTTCAATTTTAACCTTCTTATTTTTTAATAATCAAAAACAGTTTTTAATAAATATTTCATCATTTTAATTAAGATTTTTTTATGTAAATCAACAAAATAAATGTATAGGAAAACAAACAATCCAAGTAATGTATTCCCATAAATTACAACTAATATCTATTTTCACCTACTTATTTTTTTAATAATTAAAATCATTTGTTAATAATTATTTAATAACTTTTTTAATATTATTTCTGTTGTATGGATTAACCAATCTATATGATACATACGGATTGAGTAATCCATATAAACCACACAGATCATATAATTTGTATGAAACATACGGATTGAGTAATCCGTATAAGCCATATGGATTAACCAATCTGTATACTTTTTACAGATTGACTAATCCATAAGAAGCATACGAATTGGTTAATCTGTATGGCCTATATGGATTACTCAATCTATATTTTCATATGGATTATATGAAATATACAGATTGCGTAATTCGTATAATCCATACGGATTACGTAATCCGTAAATTAAAAAATTTTACCTCAACGCCCAACCACCACAGCATCACCACCAAAATGCGTTCCAACGAACCCAATGACGATAACAGCTTCGACGACAAGCCAAAACTACCCCCTCAAACAACAAAAACACCAAAGTTGGGAACACTACCAAAAATCAAACTTCAAACAAAAAATAAACAAACGCATACTGCACTAACAAGGAAGGGTATTTTTGTCATTTTATTGAAATGGTGTATTAGACTTTTATTGGGATGTATAAAGACAATCCTCAACACAAACCAACACAATTGTAGATCACTATTCTTCTATTTGCATTAGAGGATAGATGATATAGAATAAAAAATGTTTTCTAATTTTGAATGAAAAAAATTAAGTCATTTTTTATTTCATTTTCTCTTCAATCAAACAACATAAATATGTGAATTAAAAAAAAAGTACTTTATTTTTTTCTTCTTTTCATTCAAAGATAAGGTTGAAAAAGAATAAGTGTGTTTTGATAAAAGAAAAAAGTTAAATGGAGCAAAAGGACAGCTAGTAAGAAGTGAGAAGAACAATGAATGAATCATTGTTATTCAATGTTTTTACTGGGTTTTGACCGATTTGTTTGATTATTGACAAAATTGATTGGGGCGCTGGACCATTAAGAACATTTTTTTTTGGCATGAGCTTTCTACACCATTCACATTTCTCATACACCATTTTTAAACAGTGCATTTCCCTTTATACCCTTCATTTAAAAAATTAATAATAATAGTTTTTTTAAAACTGAGCTCTTCTTCTTCCTCGCGCCTTCTGCTTCTTCTTCTTCCTCACAGTCTTCTGCTTCTTCTTCTTCCCTGCGGCTGTGATCAAATTGGTCTTCTTCCCTGAACACTTACGGATTAGTTCGTGCTTCCAGTTATCGCACCATTGAATCGCCGCACTCCGTGAATACATTGCCTTCGGTGGTGGTTGTTTCTGCATCCTGTGACCCTGGTGAGTGGTTTCTTTGTTAATAGTAGTCCATAGTTGTCGATGGTGCTGTGTGGTGCCTGTTGCAGGTCAGCAATGGCTGAAACGGATGCGTTAATCCGCAGAAAACACCGAAACGGACTGAGGTTGAGTCGTACGGATCCGACAATCCGTAAGCCTCATACGGATTAGGTGATCCGTATGTGTGTTTTTGGTATTTTTTTTGGCTTTTTCAGTGCAAAAATCTGTTTTGGAGTTTTACCAAATTAAAATTAACTAGGTCCTGTGAGTAAAAATTGTGTGGGATGACTTGAAATTGTTGAGTGTTAAGCTTGCTTTGGTTTTGGACAAATTGAAATTCGATTTTGCTTAGTGTTATATTATTTTAAATGATTATTGTAGCAAATGAATATATATGATTTTTATATTATTTCTGGATAAATGAATATGGTTCTTGCTTGTGTAGTATGAGTTGTAATACTTGGTTTGCTTTGAAGTCACTCATC
>QARZ01000599.1:128390-191621 GCA_013407115.1 Glycine latifolia | reverse complement strand
ACATGTCTACAAATGATTAAGTACGCATGACATGATTTGATTATGTATGATTGTTTGTTGGGTTTGCTTTGAAGTAATTTGTGACCTGGTTTGGGTAGTATCATTTGGAATAGTTGACACTTGTTCTTGCTTGGGTAATATGATTTGGAATGGTTAACTATTGTTGTTACTTGGTTTGCTTTGAAGTCACTCATGACATGTCTACAAATGATTAAGTACGCATGACATGATTTGATTATGTATGATTGTTTGTTGGGTTTGCTTTCAAGTCACTCATGACATGTCTACATGCAGTGATTAAGTACGCATAACATGAATTGGTTATGTATGATTGTTTGTTGGGTTTGCTTTCAAGTCATCTGTGACATGTGTGTGAATGAAGGTTGTCTATAAGTCAAATTAAGTTGACACTTGTTCTTGCTTGGGAAGTATGATTTGGAATGGTTAACTATCGTTGTTACTTGGTTTGCTTTGAAGTCACTAATGACATGTCTACAAATGATGCACAGAGATCATGGTTAAGACTAGAGGAATGCCTCGGAAAGTGGGTGGAAGTAGTAAAGGTATTGAAGATGAGCCTGTTCAGAGGCGTAGGCCTACGACATCTATTCGTAGGCAAAGGTTAGACCAGGTTGTTGCTGAGGATCCCGTTCTTGAGGAACGTTATATGCATACCGACCTTCCTACGACAGAGGATGTCCACACACAGGATGTTGGGACAGAGGATGTTGCTGATGAGACAGAATCATATCCAGGGGGGCCAGAAGACAGTTCCCTGTTGACTTCTTATGCGGATCATGTTGCCCTTAGAGTATGGGCTGGAGAGGTATAATAATGTTAATTTTCAGGCCACTTTAAGTATTATTATTCGTAATATAGATGTAAACTTATATACTCTTTATTGCAGGAACGTCATGAGCTAAAGTTGGCTTCCCACGGACGGAAAGTGGTTAAATTTGGGAAGCCAGCGGCAGAGATCATGGACTTAGTGGCTGCATCGGGGCTAGCTCCTCTGATCTCTTGCTGTGTGGAGACTGGGGACAGGGGATTGCTATCGGCTTTTGTCGAACGATGGCACCCTGAAACCAGTAGTTTCCACTTGCCCGTGGGGGAGCTGACAGTCACACTGGACGACGTGGCCTCTATCTTGCATATCCCTGTTATGGGGACATTGCAGTCCTACGATTCTATCGACGTAGGAGAGGCCATTACGATGTTGGTTGATCTGCTAGAGGTGACAGTAGAAGAAGCAGATGCTGAGACCACCCAATGCCATGGGGCATATGTCCGTCTTTCCTAGCTTCGCGACTTGTATTATCAGAAGTGTGAAGCCAGGCAGTGGACATTGGCTGCGAGGGCTTACTTGCTTCATCTGGTGGGGTGCACTCTGTTTGCTAACAAGAGTGCCACACATATAGGTGTGGTATTCTTGGAAGCTTTCCGAGACATCGATGAAGCTGCCAGATACGCTTGGGGAGCGGCTGCTCTGGTGTACATGTATGATAACTTGAATTATGCATGTAAGCACCATGGGAAGCATCTGGCAGGATTCATTACGCTTTTACAGGTATTACTGGGTATAATTGATTTTGTGTGTGTATTACTTGTTGTTGGTTTGTGTTATACGTGATTTATTACTGATTAATTCATTTTGCTCTGCAGTGCTGGATATATGAGCATTTTCCTATGGTAGGGAATGTTGTGCCGAATTATGAGTATCAGGAGGTTCAGCCACGTGCCCACCGGTGGAAGATTGCCAAGGCGTTACCCCTCTCAACCTATCGGTCGTGGTTGGATAGGTTGACTACTGCTGATGTTTGTTGGGCGCCGTTTCAGGACCATCATTCCTACAGAGAGTTCGAGATCATATCACAGTACTCTAGGCCCATCAGATGGGGCCCATATACTGTCAGATATCAACCAGAGCGGGTCCTGCGGCAGTTTGGGTATATTCAAGGGATTCCAGATGTGAGGGCGTATGAGCTGCCTCCTGAGGAGGATGTCGACGACCGATGGATGCACTTCACAGATCATATGATCTCCACTGGGGACTTGGTTGACTATCCAGGTCAACATGTAGCTGGATACCTCGCCTGGTTTTACCGTGTATCACATCCAGTGATGACTCCCACACTGTATGACGCAGCTCGTGCACGGAGTCTTGCTGAGGCGAGCACCGGACCAGTTCCAGTTGCCCCGGCCACGCATCAGCCTCATGAAGATCCTGGACCACGATTAGAGTCGACTACTTCTACGGAAGACCAGACCCCTCGACATGCAGTGGTATGAAATGGAAAATTGTTATTATACCTATTTGTGTTATACGTCATTGTTGCTAATGCTATATTTGTTGATAATTTTAGGCTGTTTGCCAACGGATTGCAGAGGGGTTGCAGCAGATGCTTGATTTGGAGATGGTGACAGTGGGC
The DNA here is from genome assembly GCA_013407115.1 of Glycine latifolia. Lineage (NCBI taxonomy): Eukaryota > Viridiplantae > Streptophyta > Magnoliopsida > Fabales > Fabaceae > Glycine > Glycine latifolia. The sequence continues at coordinate 189,192 of QARZ01000599.1, read as the reverse complement.
ATTGATGCCTATTCTATGACAGAGCAACTGTTACATCTTGCTCGAGGTGTTCGAGATGACGCAATTGTCTACACACGGCCTAGACAGCGCAGGCGACTTTGAGTTTTTTTTATATGATAGATGTAATGTTACATTCGATATTCGACCACATGACTACACTATGAAATATAATATTTAAACATTTATTAAATTAAATTGTGCTTTATTTATTCATAAATAGTCTAATCATCTCGCAAATCAACATGTTCTGTGCGTAATTTTATACATTTTGTATACATTTGCATTCGACCAATATAATAAGCAGGCCACTGTTCGGCATCGTTGGTACAGTGTGTGGACCACAAAAACGCCGTCGATAGCAACAGACAGTTGTCTCGCAAAAATACCTGTTTCCAGACAAAACAAACTTAAATGAACTAGTTTTAACGTAACACACCGTAATAACAAATGAACTCAAATGGTTTAAAATCATACCTGCACAAAGTGGTTACCAAAAACATGCCCAATGCACAAAATCCGATGAAGGTGAGGATCTCTAGGAGGTTGGCCTCTCAAAGGAAAAAACGTCATACTTTGCTGAAGTGAAAGAGAGACAACAACGACGTTATATCTTGATGCGATTACATGACCCATATCCGTAATATCCATCCATTTATCCATAGTAACCTGTAAAAACACAGTTAATGATTATACATTAAATGAAAAAATAGTTTGGTAGTATAGGAATATGAAACTGGCATTCAACAATGTTTTACCTTTGAGAATCCATCAACCAATAAGGACCGCTTTAAGCTTTCAAATCTTTGTATCCCACCAAACAAGGCTATGTATTCCTCTGAAAAGCTTGCAAGTTCTTTGAGCAAATGATTGCGGACCAAAGACCACGATTCCTCACCATAACCTAATAAGGCAGCAATTACACGATATCCACAATTACCATCAGGTTTCACATCGGTGATATTCAAGATAAACTTCTGCATAAAATGGATGAAATTGATCTAGCATTGGAACGATCCCGTGCTGCATCATAAAATCAGATGAGGAAATGGACTGTTTTGGAGTGGAGCAACTATTTTGCACGGAATGTAAGTCGTCTACATACTCAAAGTAAGACGGGTCCCTTTTCGTTGACCTTTCGTGCTTACTCATTTTCTTCTTTGGAGCACCTTTAGTTTTTACCTTATCAGGGGGAGGGCACATTGAATTTAAATCAGGGTACGCGATTTGCTTAAGCTTACTCTTTAGAGTCATTTTCCCACACAAATCAACTTGCTCAAATCGGCTACATATGACTTCAATTTCTTTATTAATGGTAACCTCAGATTCATGTATACCTTCATCTGAAAAGTTTAATCTCCGCCAAAAAATATGAATGGTGTCAATTGGAATGGTCCCAAGTACATACTTGGCTAGCTCACACGCACAAGGCAAACCATGCGTTCTTCTTAATACACACCCAGAACGAGAAGGATTTTTTCCTTTATAATGAACTTGGTCATACTCCTCAGCAATATGGTTTAACGCGTCCCTGGACACCAAGCCAAGAAGTCTATTATATAAAGTTACTTTAAAAACATGTCCTACCACATGTGTGCTTCTCTCCAAAGATGCTTTGATGTCATTATGTTGCAAGATGTCCATATTGTTCATGGCATCCCAAACAGTGCATAAGTCTCCAACACTATTCTGCAATAGCCTCTTTAAGGTCCAATGGGCAGACTCCACCCTGTAATGTAAGATATACACAGAGCATGATTTTCAATAACAATAAACTGAAGGAAATGTCAAATTAAGCAATGTCAAATAACAAACTTACCTATTTGTTGTTGTATTTCCAAAATGCATAACTTGATTTGTCCATGCTGTGACAAATTTCTCTTTGTGGGGATTCAACCAAGTGTCCTTAACGTAATCAACAAATGCAGGCCACGGTGCACAAGCAACTTCAAATTTCATAAGATGATCCTCATACTGCTTTTCAGAAACACAATCAACAAGACTTCCCCATGCTTCCATCAGATAATCCCATGCATTTTTCTGCCTAACATAAGTTTTACATTTTGCCTTCACATTCTTGTCAATGTGAAAGCGACACAATAAATTTGTTGCATTTGGAAAAACAGTTTTTACAGCACTCATCAATGTTGAATCTCTATCCGTAACAATCACCTTTGGGAAAAATTCAATTTTATAAAAAATGCCTCTAAATCGTTCAAGGGCCCAGACAACATTGTTTATGCGTTCAGCCTCTAAATAGGCAAATGCAGCTGAAAATGTCATGCCAGTAGGTGTAACCCCAATAATGTCTAGTAAAGGAAGTATGTACCTGTTTGTTTTATAGGTACTGTCTATGAAGAAAACCAAATGATATGCATTGCTCAGTTGCACTGCAGCTGGATGTGCCCAAAACAAGTCACGTACCACATTTTTGTCCTTCAATCGATGCCAATGAATATACATGTCTCGTTCAAGGAGTTTCATTAGCTGTTGCATTTCAGTATTGCCTCCTCTTGTACGCGTACGGTATGCATATCTTGCATTGTATATTTGTTTCAAACTTGTTACATTATTTTCATTGTGCTCGTTCAATGTTAGAAGAATATTTTTTGGTTTCACCATCGCTCTTGTCATATCAGCAACAATGGTCTTCTCCTCCTCATTTATTCGACCAGCATATAGATGTCCACAAAATGACTTCGCCAAAGCATGATTATGATTTCCACATATTAACTTCACCATCCACCCTTGCCCTCCCGAGATTGGTTTGCCCCGCAGCTTAAAAGGACACTCGCATTTTCTACTGCTAGTGGTTGAAGGTATGAAACCTTTTTTCCATGTTCTATACTTTCCACTCCTTTCACAACCAATTAAGAGAAATGATGTTCTTCCTATTTTTCCAGTTTTGATGTCACTCCTCATTATAACCGCTACAAAACCATTCTCAAATGCAACTGTTCGAGCCCATTTCAATAACGCATCACGCGATTCAAACACCTACACAAATGGATAATTGATATATAAATATTGTACATTGAATCATTTAACAACTTTAACTACATTCTTATTCTTTAACTAGATTACAATCCACATAATTACCTCATCTGTTTCAAACGCTGCAGAACAATCAATTAAACAATCATTATCTTCAAACTCATCAGCCTCATCACGGTCTTTACCAATGTCTTCATTCATATAAATTCCTTCATCCATTATACTCTCATACATCCACTCATCATTGTCCATCCTAACAAAGGAACAAAAAAGCGTTAACATACACAACACCATGTGGAAGGCTATAAAAAACACATGTCCATGCTAAATAATAACATGTCCTAACATAAAATTTAACACCAAAAATTACTTTGCTCATTTTCGTAATTCATATTTTGTTCTTACAATGTTTTTTTTTATTTTTTGCTGATATGTACTCAATAAAAAAATTTAAAAAATAAAACACAACTAAGCAGGATTTTTTTTTTGTTTTTTAACCTTTACGGATTAGTCAATTCGTATAAGGAATACGAATTAGTCAATCCGTATCGTTCATGCATGCACCATTACTTTACGGATTCGATAATCCGTGGACTGCTTACGGATTACCACATCCGCACGGCCAAAACGTAAACCTTACCTCCTCTCCAGCTACGATGAAGACGCGACACAACCGCTCCGACGAAGCAACGACGTCAATGACCAACCACAAAACGACCTCCAACAATGTAGAGCTAAAATGGCCTTCAAAGCAATGCTATACTTCTCTTTGGTTATACAGCTCAAATGAAGACAACAACTCAAATGGACTCCAAACCATTTTAGTATAGATTTCATAATTTTATGTGCTTTTTCAGTGAGGATATTTATGGAATATTGAAAAACTCAAATGGTGTAGGAGAAAAAGGAATGGTGTATGAAGAACATCCCTTTTTTTTTTCACAAGGTTAAACTGATACACTCTATACCAATTAATTAACACGTTTGGTGATCTTTTAAGAGTCATTAGATTCCATCTCTTAATAATTTTTGTATAAATGCAAAAACATCTAAATATAATTGACCAAAATTCAAAATAATATTAAAATAAGTTTTGATTTATTATATATATATATATATATATATATATATATATATATATATATATATGAGGTATTCACAATTTCACATATGTTTATGTTAAATTTGTAAAGTTTGAACGTAATTTATTTAAATAATCAAATTTGAGTTTAATTTATTTAATTACACAAATGAGTTTAATGAACAATTCATAAGTCAAACTCAGATAATTTAAAAATAGCTTCAATTCGATTACATGGATTAAAAGCATTTATCTTTTAACAAAAGTGCAATTAAATCTTATTATTTCTGATCAGCTAACTTGATTAAAACTTATGTAAAAAAAAAAAAAAAATTGATTTAAACCAAAACGACAGTCTGGTGTGATGTCGTTTTATCATCTCAGTTTCATCACCCGTTCTCTCGGCGACAGCGGAAACGAGACAGTGCAGTTTCTTTCGAAGGTGGTTTTCTCCTCTAACACACACTTTCATCAGTTTCTCGCTTCTTGTTTGTGTTGTTCAGTGCTAATGGTAACTATATAAGAGAAACAAACAACAACGTTGGAAAGATTGAAAACTATCTTAAACCAACAACACAAATTTTCATTTGGTTCGTTATCAACTAGGAATATTTACTCAAATGTGGAGTAGTTTTTATAAATATTTATTTATTTCCATTTTATAAGTTCATTGTGACCAAATGGTGATTGTATTAGTTTATCAACTCAATAGTTGCGTGAGTGTGTCTGTAAAATGCTTCGGAGAGTTAGTGGATGATGTATTGTACCATCTCTTAATCTTATTATTCTCTTCTCTTTTACTCAATTTTCATTGGTTGTTTGCTTGGTCTTACAACTTGCAGCTTCAATCTGGGGAAATTGATGATGGGCCACCTTGTGAATCTTCTCCATGGAACTGTCTTCTTAAACAAATTATATTCCAATGACTTCCCCAAGTTGTTTAAGCAGAAAACATGTTCTCATACTGGAAATTTTGGCAAGTTTCACAAGTATAATGGTGCCCCACTGGCTTTGCAAGGTTGTTTTACTTCACGAAACTTTTTCTAAAAAATTAAATTAATTTGTTTTATGTTTTCTATTACTGTTTTTTATTTGATGTTATTTTATGACAGGCAGTGGGGAGTTAGCAAATCATGTTGCAAACTCGGTTAACCATGAGGTAATATACTTTCTAGGTCCCTTTTGTGTCACAATTGTTTGTTATGAATCTGATATTTCACACCATTCTAGGATTCAGTATGTTATAATGTAGTTGATCAAATGTTTGAAATTTAATACAATAAGTATGCTTCTAGAGGAAATGCCAGTATTTTCTTCACTTTGATAACTTATATAACTATGTAGGAAGGGAATGAGAGGTTGAAAGTCAGAAAGAAAGAGAGAAAGGAAATGCATAAATTCTGGAGGCACTAGCTAATGGGCATTATTATGTTTTCTCTTTGGTGCTCTAATCATGGTTGTTGGATTTCTATGAATGATATGAAAGAAAATGGACAGATTTTTTGGTGTTTTTGAGCAACTATAGGATTCTTTTTTGTCACTCAGATGTATTTTTTCTCTTTCTTGCCAACTGTTCTAAATGTATAAACACAAGCCCATGATACCTTGTGTTGAAATTACATTCAATCGTTGATACTCTGTTATGGACTAATTATAGTTCAAAGCTTAAGGCATTGGATCTATATCTAACATGACCCCTTGTGTGAAAGTCCTCTAGCGTTTGGACGAGAAGTGCAAACAAAGCACAGCCTATCATACCCTGTGTTGAAACTCTAATTATGAAGAACAAGGGTTACAAGGAATGAATTCCTAAGTCATGGTTACTTGCAAAGGTTTTGATACCACAAGAACTAAATATTCCAAAAGCTCAGGCTGGGTGTCTGCCCAAGCTTGATATTATATACATAAAAAAATCGTGCTTAATGGTTATTGCATTAATTTAGTACTAAATATGTTTCGGTTATTTGTATCTCAAGTTTTTCCTTTCTTTCTGTGTGGTATGAGTTTTGTAATTTTTGTCCTAATTCTGAAAATAAAAAGTCAATGACATAAACCATATTGATATCATATAGTATAACCAGTTAGAATTTATGTAATGTCAAAATCTCAAAGATTGTCATTGTGGGCTAAGCCTGGTTGTCGTATTCTTTCATGAAAGGTGCTATTCATTGTTTATTTTGTTTTGGTTCTAAATTTTATGGTTTTACTGTTAGATTTGCTTTAGTAATGGTGGAGAGTTGAATGGTATTCCTCATATACGAACTCTTAGAGAATTTCCTAGGGAGGAGCTTTTTGGAAAAGTTGTCATAGTCAGATTTGATTCTAACATATTGCTCAAGCGAGAGTGTGACGAGAAGAATCAATCAGTTTATAATGCAGCATTTACGATTAAATATTTACATGAAGCTGGAGCAAAGGTCATCTTGGTCAGTGATTGGAATATGAATACTCCAGAGCTTCTTCACATAGAGTCAGTTGCAGGTACTTTCTTAAAGGCTTTTTGTTCAACCCTTGTTTTTAGTTTCCAGTTGCCATGGTGAAGTTTGGCTATTATGCCATTATATGAACTGTTTATAGCAACACTAGTTTATTAAGAGAAGGAAAGACAGAAAAAATTTATCTAAATCAAAACTGTAACCAATGTGGGCAATGGAATTAACAAATGACTTATTTAATGTAAGGAAGCTTACATGTTGGATAATTGATAATCTCTATGCTATAGATTTCGTATCAGAAGTTCTTCAAATACAAGTTGTTCCACTTCATGGAAGTTCTTTTAACAAGCTATCAAAGATTAATGGCCTTGAGAAAGAGAATATCCATCTTCTTGAGAATCTTTCTAATATCAAAGAGGAAGTTGCTAATAGTTTGGAGTTTGCTAGAGTATTATCATCAGGAGTTGATATTTTTGTCAATGATTCCTTCTCCAACTCTCATAAAGTTCTAGCATCTACTGTTGGTGTCACCCGTTTCTGCTATGTCTGTATAGCTGGTTTTCACTTTGAGGAGAGGCTTTGTCTGCTGAAGAATCTTGCAGAGGAAAGCAGGAAGCCATATGTAGCAATTGTATGTCTATTCTGCTACTGTAGCATTAGATGTAATAAATAATTTTCCATTCAAGAAAGGCACATGTTCTTTTATTGATAAATTTGTTCGCTGATTGTTTCTGTTGCAATCCAGATTGGAGGGGGTAATCTCTATGATAAAGCAGCTTCCTTTCAGTTTTTAGCTTCCAGATGTCAAGGCTTTGTATTTGTGGGCATGATGTCATTTCAAGTAATGCATGCATTAGGAGTATCTGTTCCTCATAATTTAGTGGACCATAAGGCATTTAATGAAGCTCTAGATATGGTGAGACTTGCTCGAGATAGAAACGTGCAGATTCTGTACCCAAAAGATTTTTGGTGCAGGAAAAAATGTGATCCAACGCAATTGCAAGTATTTCCTTCTCATGAAATTTTGGATGGTGAGCTTTTCTTCAAATTGATAATGGGGTTGTGCTACTTGGATATTCAATCAGAGATTATCTTTATTCAGTAATAAAATTGATCCAAATTTGATTTTGATTAGGTTGGGTGCCTGTTGACCTTGGACCTGCATCATTGGATGAAATTTGTTCTATGCTTACAAATTGTAAGGTACAGTAGCAATTTATTTATACCTAGACTAGACATCAAGCATAAGCTACAGCTGGTTTATTTCCTTAATGTATATTCAAGTATCTTCAGATAACTATCAACATTTGGGTTGATTTATCATTTGTGTTCTAGGAAATCTTTTAAGATGGGCATTTCATGCCTGCATCTTATCTCTGCTAATTTTAGTTCAAATTTGCACATGTAATCACATCATGCAATGGCTCTAGATATTGGTAATGGATAACGGTTTTTTTTTTTTCATTTTAAGAAAATGTATTATCCATCCATTTTGAAATGTAACAAAGGCACCTCATAACTTTTTTCTGTGAATCCATTACAGAAAATAATTTGGATTGGTCCTGTTAAATTTGCTGATTCAAGTAAATACACCGATGGGGCATCTAAATTGACAAGAATACTTGAACAACTAAGCCAAAACAGCTGTGAAATAACCGTTGTTGGGACTATGGCAAGCAAACTGGTGAGACAGGAAAAAAGTTCATTTTCCTTAATAAATATGGTTGAGAATGCTTCAGTGCTATGGGAATTTCTCAAAGGAAGAAAGCTGCCTGGTGTTATGGCTGTCGACAGGGTATGCCTTAATAAACTCTATTTCTTTACACCACACTTCAACTATATATTTCAGGAGAGAAATGCGGTATACTCTCGAAATATTTTATTTTTCAAAACTATCTTGTGTGCCTCTTATGCTTGAATTGTATGGATTTTGCCACTAGAATTCTGGAGATGACTCAGTTTCTTGAGATTATATTCACTATCTTGGGTGCACCTTATATTCCAAGTAAATACAACATTATTATGCTATGTTTGATTTTGTTTTTGTATTTCTCTTTTCTTGTTGTTGTTGTAAACAGTTGATTCTCGTATTCCATTTTAATCATGCTGATAAATCTGATCTTGCTTTAAGCAATGTAAAGTGTGAAAAATTCTGCATCAATGATATTGTTACTGCTTATGGTAGTTACATTTTGCAGGGATACCCGTTTGAAATCAACTGGAACAGCATTTACTCTGACCCAGCTCAATCTCTGGTTGTTGATATAGGAAGTGGTATATTTTTTTTTTTAAATTAATTTTCATTATGACTATGCATGCATGTGTGCATCTAATAAAATTTTGTAACTAGAAACATATTTGTTAGTTCTCAAGCGCTATAAAATATATTAACAGTTGATGTGAACATATTGTCATTACATATATTTTCTTTTAACCATAAAATTGTTGTATAACATTCCCAAATTCTGTTATAGAAGAAGAGGGAGCAAGGGACTCAGAGCAGAATAAAATAAATAGAACTTCTGTTACTGTTTTTTTTTGTGACATATGTGCTCTAAATTACAGGCAATGGGCTTTTTCTTCTTGAAATGGCTAGAAGGAAGCAAGATTTAAACTTCCTTGGTTTGGAGATCTATGAAAAGGTTCTATACTTGTTATATATCTTCCCCTCCCTTCTACCCTGACTTTTTATTTTTTGCCATACCATATTGCTATGCTTCTTTATTTATTATTTTCCCTTTTACCTGTTAACATCTTTTTCAGCTTGTTTTGCGCTGTCTGGATTCTATTCATCAATTTGGAATAAAGAATGGGTAATTGTGTTGCTTTCATAGTACAAATTGATGCAGCATCTTCTTTGTTTTTTATTGCAAATTTTATCTTGGTTAAACATCCAGGAAGGGCACAAGAACATTCTGGACTTATTATAACGATACATTCAATTATGATCATGTCACTAATTTTTTTAGTTCCTTCATAGTTGAAATTTTATTCTTCTGTTTAACTTTCTAAGCTTGGGTTTCCTGTTTTCTCCATTTTAGGTACTTTATCGCTACTAATGCAACATCAACATTCCGCTCTATTGTTTCTTCTTATCCAGGAGAGTTAGTTCTTGTATCAATACAGGTCAATTTTAAATTTTGTTATATTTTGAATTATAACATTACATTTTGACTTTTGTGGGTCTTTCTGTGCTATTGATGCTTCAATATCGTTGCACCAATGAATGTATTTGCAGCATGCTACTAACCCTGCTACAAGTGAGTAGTGACCACCTTTTGAGGCATCATTCATCTTGTTATATTTTTATACACTCTACTATCACCAATAAGCAATTTCTTTGGCACAACTAACTCATTAGCATACAGCAAGCTACTGTAGTGATGCTGCTGCCATTGGTTCCAATTTTCTGATGCCACCTAACTTTAGTGTTTGCTACTCGCATTTTTCTCACAATCATTCATCTTGTTTATTCCTTGGTTATTCCACTTCTCACAAAGGCTACAAGTGTCTCTCTCCTGATGGCAAATTATATGTTTCCAAAGATGTTATCTTTAATGAGCTAAAATATCCTTACAATGATCTTTTTCCATCTATATCCAACTCTGCCACATCTTCTAAGGGAGAATTTTTACCTACTGCTCATATTCCCCTTGTTTCATCTTCTAATGAACCCACTTCTCCTTCTCAACATGCTGCAACTAATTCCACTTCTGAATGTGCTGAACCAAATTCTGTTACTAATGAACACTCTAACATTGTTTCTGACATAAATAGAAATCCTAGTGAACTGTCCAGTACCTCTTCTTCTCAGTCTCATACTGTCAGTTCTCCTTCCTTTAATCCTATTCTTCCCTCGGATAATGTCCATCCTATGCAAACTAGATCCGAGTCTGGAATTCATCAACCTAGGCTGCATCCTTCCCTATTTTTGGCTCATTGTGAACCTAAGACTGTTAAACAGGCTCAAGGCTAGGTTAGTAGCCAAAGGATTTCATCAGGTTGCTGGCTGTGACTTTAGGAAACTTTCTCTCCGGTCATAAAACCTGTTACAATCAGGCTGATTATCACTCTTGCTCTCACTTATAAATGGAATCTGTTTCAGCTAGATGTTAACAATGCCTTTTTAAATGGTCATCTTGAAGAGACTATCTGTTCCTTTTCAGACCCCAAAGATTTACTGTGACAACCAAAGTGCAGTAGCTATTACTCACAATCCAGTTCTTCATTCTTGGACTAAGCACATGGAAATTGACATTTTCTTTGTCAGAGAGAAAGTCTTGGCTAAAGAGCTCAAAGTGTATCATATTCCTGCTATAGATCAATGGGCTGATGCCCTCACTAAACCTCTGTCACCAACTCGATTTCTTTTTCTTAGGACCAAACTCAATGTTGTTGAGTTCACTTCTGATTCTCAACCCCATTGAGTTTAAGGGGGGGTATTAGTGTATTAAGACAGTTAGAGGTAGTTAAATTTGTTAAGTGTTAATTCTGTTAGGACTGTTAGTGATTCAGATAGGTTTGTTAGAGCTGAATCTGTTGTAATTCTGCTGTTCTCTTTTCTTCATAAATAGAGGAGCAAAGCCTCTTGTAAAGAAGCAATAATGCTACACATTCTGAATTAGTAATATACAGTCTTTCTTCTTTCTTTCTCAATCTTTAATAGCCGGAGTCACTGTTCACTCCGTCGGAGTCAGTATTCACATCGGAAAAACTGTTCACGCTGCCGGAAAAACTATTCACGTTGCAGTAAATACTGTTCACGTCGGAAACATTGTTCAGTTTGTCTACTCCTTCTAGATCTGCAAGTGTTTTATTTATTGCATTCATAATGGCAGCCTCATCTCCTGCCAAAAGTTCCTCGGGTACTGATGGAGGACTATCCAAAAAGCATGAAGTTCTAGAAGCACTCCATGAATTGAAGGTTCCAATGACAAGGTCCAAAACCAAGCTTCTACAAAAAGAGATGACCAAGACAATTATGGCTGGACTATTTAACAACGACAAGGATGGAGGAAGACACAAGGAGCTGAATTGGAGCACCTTGAAGATTGTAGGAGAACTCGCTTAGCTCAATTCCTTTCGTAATTTTCCTAATTTTCATAATGTCGTAATTTAGTAATTTCTTATTTGTGTAATGGGCCTCAATGTAGACTAAAATAGGCTCAAACTATGCGTTTTTAGGTTTTATTAGAGGTTTAACTCTATAAGTACTCAGACATTGCTATTTTTGAATAATTTTTTATTAATGAAATTAAGCATTTGCTTGAATTGAGAGCTTAGCCTCTTCTTAGTTCTTGGTTGAACCCAAATTGATTCTTATCAAGGAAGTTTTCCTTTGTGGCGAATCCTCTTCAAACTTATCGCTCCAATATGGATTGTGATGTTATTCATTACCATCTTTTTAATTTTTCTCACCTTTTATCTTTAAGTTCTAATAACTATCCCTGGGGTCTTGAAATTTGCATCCAGAAACAATCCAATCCAAGCATTCATTCCTTGGTCGTCATCAGTGATCCACCTCTGGATACTGTGTATCCTTTGGAGGAAATATTGTCTCTTGGAAAAGCAAGCAACAGAGTGTTGTTGCCCGATCAAGTGCAGAAGCAGAATATAGAGCTATGACTCATGTTACTTGTGAATTGGTGTAGATTAAACAACTTCATCTGCCGAACATCACAGTACTGAATTTATTAACTCCAACAACCAGCTTGCAGACATCCTGACCAAGTTCTTGAAAGGTCCTCGGATCCACTTTATATATTCTAAGCTTGGAGCACACAATTTATATTCTCCAGCTTGAGGGGGAGTGTTTAAGTTGTTGTTTAATAATGTTTTATTAATGTTTTATATTTTTAGCTTGTTATAGAAGCTTGTAGTGTTTTATAGCTTGTTGTAGAAGCTCTTAGAAGCTGTTCTGTAATCTGTCACCATAGGCTAGGCTGTAGCCTTCACCATGAACTATTTTTTGTCAATTCTCATATATATATATATATATATATATATATATATATATATATATATATATATATCTCAGCAAACTAAGGCTGAGGATCCTTTTTGTGTTTGCATATTTTCATACTCAAACATTTCAAGTGTAACTACAGCACATAACTTTATTCCATTGTTTGGTGAGAGGGGTCCAGTTAAAGGGAAAGAACCCGTACTTATATCTGCTGATCATTCTACTAATAATACTGCTAAAGCCAATTTCTAGAAACAATTCTTTATTGCCTGGTTCTGCCTTTTCCTGTTAATATCTTCTGACAAAATAGACTGTTGTTCATTATTTGATGTCATGGCCTTTGTTTAGGATTGGTTAACCTCTGAGCAAATTTGCTATCACCATAACAACTAAATTTTATTGGAAGGACAAAAGTTGTAGGGGTTTCAAACTTATTCCTTGTGGTAGATGAGCCTCTGAATTTAATGAGAATAAGTAATCACATTTGTAATTCTCTTCCTTTCTCCATCAACTGCTTAGCCTTAACCTCTATTTTGGCTCTTTTTTTTCCGCAGTGTCCAAACCCTGATTTCAATAAACCTGAGTATAGATGGAGGATGCTGCAGAGATCTTTAATCGAAGCAGTGGTGGATCTTCTATCACCTAATGGGAAGGTAATTGGGCTTTGGAGTATCTTATAAAACACAATTTCTTATCAATGTGCATTTTATAGTCAAGTCTCCTCCATAATCTTGTTAAAATGGGAGAAACAGAGGAAAATTGAGTGAATACCATGTGTCAGAGTATGTCAGAGTACACAACAGATGCACGTTTATATAGGATAATTACATTAATTGTACATAAATAGAGGATGCTCTGTTTCCTCTAAATCAAAGATAATAGTACAATTGCGTATCACATCTGAGTGGAAGCCATGGACCTAACACTACAAGAAAATAGTTTTCAGTATTATATTTCCTGTTTAGTGACACTTTATTGTGCTCAGCGGTGACTTCACTTGTATTCTTTGAATACTTTTTGAGTTTGTTGCTATTGAGGCTTACTTAGACTATTGACATTGACCAGATCTTTCTGCAATCTGATGTAGAAGCCGTGGCAATAAGAATGAAAGAACAATTTTTTAGATATGGCAAGGGTAGGCTCGATTTGGAGCATGGGCAAAGTGAGTGGCTAGAGGAAAACCCATTTGGAGTTAGATCAGATTGGGAAAGGCATGTTTTAGAGCGTGGGGCCCCCATGTACCGGATGATGTTTACTAAATCATCTGACATTAGGGAAGTGTGAGTTGCTAATGATGTAATCCAGAAATCTGGCTAATACATCAACCCTCCAAACTCCAAAGGGTCACTATTTTTTGCAGAATCTATCACACTGCTAATGATTTCTCCATGCCAGGGTTGTGTTGTGCTTGTTTGTAGGTAATATGAGAGCATTACACATTTTTGCAATCTTCTCTTTTGTGGCATGGATTGATTCATCCCTCTCATGTATTCATCCAGCTTTCATTGCTGGGATAAACTTCCTTACAGCTTAGGGATGCAGTTGAATTGTTGACGAGCACAGTCAAATGTTCCGTTCCATAAGGGGTTCTAACGTTATTGTGAAATGTTCATAATTGCATACGATTCCTTAACTTCAAGTTCAAGGTATCTCCAAAGATGCACTTAAAAGTTTACCACTGAAATCAAAACTGTGAATCACAGATGACAAAAGTTAGCATTGTGTGTACTAGTAACGAAGTTATGTGCGGCTTGGAAATCATAATTTTATGCATGGTATTATGACATGATATTGCATGCACGTACATTTTATTTTGGTCTAGAAGATACAAATTAGTGAAGGGAATGCTAAAACAAACGTTTTTCTTTTGACAGCAAAACCAACGTTTTTCATTGACACAAAGGTTATGATAATTCAAATTTGAATTTAGAAATTTGACTTTAATTTTTATGCATTATCAATGTAAAGATTTATATACTATTAATTAATTCTAAATCGTCTTTAAGTATATGACTTTCAATATAATTCCTATGAAAGTCAACAAATTTAGTGTATATATATGTAATTTTTACGGGATGATAATATATAAAAATAAAAAAACTTTTGCACTTCCAATATGTAAGGGACACGTTTTCAACCTCCCTCAAAACCTTCCAATACTCCATACATAAACAATTGAAACATCTATAAAAGCCAACTCATACTTGGAGATTTAAAGTCATTTAATGATAAGAATGAGATTGTAGATTTTAGTAATCAAGTTTATGTGCCACTGGATTCAACTAATCAACTTGGTGACTTTTAGGACTGGATTAGTCGACCTAATAAATCTATCTTGCAAAATATTCCTATTCAATCTCATTGCTATAATGTGAATTTCTGAATGGGGCTAACTTTTAGTAAATTTTTGGGCATTATCTATGTTGTATAGTATTCTTCTAAGTCATTGTTCAAAGTTGGACTTTTAAGTCTTTCCCATATGATCATTAAAATTTTCACTAAAAAAACATCTTAAGGTGACCTCTTTAATTGTGTGTAAGTGTAATTATTAAGCAGCAAATTCATATTGCAGTTATGAAGAATTGCTGAAAGTTTATTGGTTTTTTTCATGACGTACCCATATATAAATGTTTGAAAATAAAAATATTTATAAAGTAAAAAATAAAAAATAAAAAAGGAAGGATTACAATTTGAAATTTGAAATGCTTTCTTTTAACCACCAATCTTTCGTTTCTTTTTCTGTTGAACCTGTAAGTTAAACTTCTAAGCCTCCTTTTTTATATAGAAAAAGTGTAATTATATATTACGTATAACGTGATGAAACTTTTTAAAACAACAGTGACGAGGATGGTAGTTAACAAACACCGTTATTGTACCAAGTATAAAGACAATGTTAGTTATGATAATAGTTAAAAAAATGAAAAATGAAAAAATATCGAAAAATGTAATATTTAAAAATATTATTGTCTTAATTTGTTGATTTATAATAAAAAAATCTATTTATTAATTTTAAGGATATTTTGTGTATTTATTCAAAAAAGTATTGTACTTTTCTTATTTAACTTTTTGTAGTTTGAAATGAGAAAAAATATTATCATGTTGAATAGGCAGGAAAATGAGAAACCCAGTAAATGAAGATAAATGTGTTGTGCTCAAGGAGTCACTGCAAACTATTCGTTTGGTTCGTCAATTAAAACGGACATATAGTATGTAGTACATGGAAAAACATACTTCGACCCTGGTCCATCTCACAAACATTATTGTAAATCAACATCATTAAATTTACACAAGGAAATCATGGAAACAAAAAAAATAATGCAATAAAATACAGAAAAGAGAAAGGGAGAGGGAGGAAAATAATATAAAAAGAAAAACATACAGTTTGGCATATTCAATAATTTCATTAGAATGCGTAGTTAGTTCATATGGGTTCAATTACAAACACAGATAATGACTTATGTGACAGACAATTACTCCTAAACTACACAATGAAATACCAGACTAGACTGACTAGTAATGAAATACCAGACAAGCAATGTTATTAACAGCATGTTTGTAAACGATTCTACAAGGAAATATTTATGCATGAGATGCTAAAGTGGAAAGATAGAGCATCTACACAACTCATGTCTTGCTAATTTTTTTTTTTTTTTTTTTTGCCAACATAATGTTTTCCATGGAAAATAAGATTCTACTACAAGAGAAAATTAAGGAGTTAAGGATAGCAGAACAAGGTATCAACCGGGCAAAGAAAATGCTGCTAAAAACAAAGCAAACACACAATTAGCAATAGCCAATAGAATCATCCAAAAAACTAAGCAAGCTAAAGAGGTAACCTTAAGATGATTTTATCAAAACATTAATGATCATATATGTGTAAATTCAAACTTTGAACTATGAATTCAAAAGAAATATTATATACAAAACAGACAATACTCTGAAACTAAATATATGATACCCAAACCTACACTTTCTAGCAACATAAAACCTACATTTCCAGCTGAAAGCACTTTCAAGCACATAAATGCCTAAAAGTTACACATTAAACTAAATACTAAGAGCATCAAAATCAAAGTTTAGTCATAGTTAGCTATTCAGAAATTCAGATTATAGTATTCTGTTTGAGATCCATCCAAATCTCCACCTTGTTGCTCATTCTGAGATTCATCAGGTTGACTAGTCCAACCCACCAGATCAGACCAAACAGTAATAGGTCCATCAAACCAGTCCAACAAGTCAGCAATTTGATTAGTTGTATCTAGTGACACATCAACTCTATTACTAAAACCTACCATCTCATCCTCAACATCAAGTATGGGTTGGCTTTGAGAGATGTTTTGCAAGCAATTAAAACTTTTCTGAACCATGTCTGGAATGTAACTAAAGGGAGCACCAACTTGTTACATAGCTTCATAAACCTGATTTATTGAGTTTGTAACATCCACCCTCCCATTAGTAATAAGTGGCTCCATAGGAGTAGGATGGGAGGAGGAAGCACTTCCCCAAGCCATGTTTTGCATGAAGTTGGCTTCTCTTTGATGCTTGTTTTTCAAAGTATGATCACAGGCCCTAATCTTGGCATCCACCAGAGCAATGAAGGCCTTCAATTGATCCTCTTCCATGTTTATGAAACTTGGATCCTAAGTTGGATACTTGATGTTGGTGATCTCTTTATGCACTTTGGAAATCTCAGCTTCAATGATGTTCTTCCTATCCTCAACAAAGTCCTGAATATCAAACTTCTTGGGAGGTCTCTGATTTTTTGAAGCTCATACTTTTGAAGTATGGAGTGTGCCAATACAGGGTCTTTGGGACAAGTCACTGGTTCAACGTCACCATTCCCATCATCATACACAATCAAGAATGCTTCAACTCCACACAAGGTGGAAAATTCAGAGATTTTTTTGATATGTACTTTCCTTGTCTCCATGAAAGTTTTCTTGCGAGATCTCTCATTTGAGATATGTTTCAAGCTTATTCTTGCACGACCCATTTTCTGCAAAACAAGAACATAATATACAAAGATGCTCAATAACCAAGTCATTGGACACAAGTGATTAATATTGAAGTTAAGGTTGAATTGTTTGGGTAATATCCGAGTTTCATTTTTGACGGAAATAATTCTTAGTTAGACTTTATTTACCTCCCGATCGAACTCCAGATTAATCAAATCTCTGTCCTCAACTGGAGGGTTAATACAGAAAAAATACAAAGATGATCAATTAGACATATTATACTAAGAACTTGGACTATAGTATTTAACTAGATAAAAAAACAACAATTCAATAAACTAATAAATTTAAATTACCTGGCAGAAGGAAGGAGAAAGAGAGAAGATGAGAAGGTAAAAAGGAGATCGATCAAAGCCTAAGAAGCATGAAAGAGACTGATCGAGCAAAGAAGCTGTGGTTGTTTCTTAATGTCCCCTTTGGAGTATATATAACACCCAAGACAATCGATTCTCCAAAAAAATAAAATCTTTTAGAGATATAATTGGTTGATAACAGCTTTGGTCTCTGCGAAATTTCAATGCAAATATAATCATTGAGACCAACTCAACCAGGTAAATTTTCTTATCTTTGTTTTAACGGGTAATTCTTGTTGATACATAATTATTGTTTCTTTATCTATTACATTTTAAGTTCTGTCCCTTCTTACAATTACCAATGATATCTAATAAATTTTCTCTCTTCTTGTTAATTCTCTTTCCCCGTATAAACCTTTATTTCATTCGCCGGAACTAAAATTATCCGTTGCTCAATAACAACAAAAAATCTATGATTGAGCAAATTTATCTTATAATCAAAATTGTAAAAAATCAATCTGGTAGTAATTATTACCTGTAGTAATTATTGTAAAAAAAATCCCATTTAACTGCAATAATTAATGTCAAAATCCTATTTTTTATAATCTAAATAACAAAAATTATTGTCAAAATTATCCGTAGTATTTGATTTTTTTTTTTTTGGTATGGCCGTTGTATTTGATTTTTGTTGTTCAATTTTTTCTTCTATTTGTTTCTCTCTCTCCACCCAAATCTTTATTAAATTCAGACAAAGGTGTATTACGAAATTGTTATGAATACTAATCCAAAAATCCTTTTTTTTTAGGATACTAATCCAATAATAAACTACACCAACTTGTACGTACCAAAATACAACTCCAAGTTCTTTCAATAATCTTACAAGAAAATACATCCATCTATTAAATCAAAATTGTTGTAACTTCGGAGTTTTAGGATATATGTAACTTTTATTGAAATTTTGAAACTGTTACTTGTAAAGTTAGTATAAAATACTGCAAAGTATTTTAAAATTGTAAAACCTTAACCTGTACGCCATTGAGCCACCTTAGTAAAACCCAATTTTTCTATATTTTTCAATAGAAAAATTGGATTTTGTTCCTTATTTCTGTGTATATTTTATTTTATACATTCTTACCGAATCCTTACCAACACAAATTAAGTTCTTATTTAGATTTTCATGTTGTTCACTCAATTTCTCATTACCTTATCTCCTTACCCTTAAGATTCAACATCTCATTACATAAAATATTTGAAAATCAATTTATCATGACTTCAATAAATTCTACAAGATTAAGATTGAGCACTGCATCAGTTTATTTCGGGAAAATTAAAGAAATATATACAAGTTGAAATGCCTCTAAAAAATATTGCATAAAAAATTCCAACCCAACAGGTTACAAGTCAAACAGGGCCGTGCACCCTCAACCAAATGGCCATTTAACGTAACTTAGATCTCTGTATGCATCAAAAATGAAAATGACCCCTCAAAAAGATATTACCATGTTCTTATGGGAATTTGTTGTGAAACGTGTTAATTTGGTTCTTTGGAAGAAACTTTATTTTATTTATTTTCTACAGAAAAAGTGTGAAAACTCACTGCATGGGCTAAGGCAGAGGAAACTCGAAAATATATCAATACAAAATGCTAGCTTTTACTGCCCCAATAAAAAATACTTGGATGGCCTTGTACCTAGAAATGAAGATAAAAAAACTTAACAGGCCTAAATCAGGTTTACAAGCTCCCTTTGCAACATTGTACCTTCCTAATGATTAGATTATCAATTAAATTCTAATCAACAGGATAGATACCAATTTAGCACCAGATTGCACAAACAAATTAGTTACATGTTGAAGGTCGTGGTTTTGGTGGCATATAATAAGAATTACCACAATCAATTGGTGTTTGCATAAGTGGATTCCATCGGTCAAATATTATACGGCCACCTCTACCCATTCTTCCACGAAATCTATACGGCGGTGGTGACACCCTGCCATTTGGCGTGATTGAATCTGGTGGCATAATGCCTGCCATGGCCAACTTATCTGGGAGTAGAGGTTTGGTGAACAATAAAACTGGCTCAAGTGGATCCTGCATAACCCCATTTCACATAACAACTCATCAAGCATACTGAACTGAGATAACAAAAAAATATATGGAACATGAAGAGGACAATTAAAAAAAAAAATGAAATGTGTTAATCTTGACCGTGAAACCATATATGAATAGTAAAAAATGTGCTGATTACATAAAATCTAATCTTTGACCATTCATTTATGAACAGTCAAGAATAGATCTCTTCCTAGTTCCTATGCGCTCGCCTAATATACTTCTCTCTATCTTAATCTATCTCTTATTATCTATGGATAGATAGATGGATAGATATAAAGAAAACAAAAGGCTAAAATCAATTGAACTTCTTCCATAAGCTAAAATCAACTTATGTAGTATGTACTTATCCATTATAGAAATGATTAGAGTATGTATTTAACAATGCAAAAATTGTATTGTATTATGTCTTGTAAGTGCTGGTTAGCTCCGGCACACCTCTCATCTGTTGTCCACTTCAGTTTCATCTTCAGCAAACAACTTGTTCAAACATTCTACTGTTTTCAATACTAGTTCTAATGTTTCTTCTAATTCTGCTACTCCTTTTTCTAGTACTGCAAATCTTTGGCATGCTAGGTTAGGTCATCCAAATAGCCATGTAATCAAACTTGTTCTAAACAGTTGTAACATTTCACAATCAAATAAAATTGTTTCAGATTTCTGTTCCTCTTGCTGTATGGGAAAGTCACATAGGTTACCATCATCCAATTCTACAACTGTTTACTCTCCTTTAGAACTTGTTTTCACAGATTTGTGGGGACCCTCTCACATAACATTTTATGCTGGTTTTAAATATTATGTGTCCTTCATTGATGCTTTCTCCAGGTACACTTGGATTTTTCCCATTAAGTCCAAAGCTGAAACTGTTTCTGTTTCCAGAACTTTAAATCTCTTGTTGAATTGCAGCTTAATACTAAAATAAAGAGTGTTCAGTCTGATTGGGGAGGAGAATACAGACCTTTTTCCACTCTTCTAACCTCCTATGATCTCTCATAGACTTATTTGTCCTCATACTCATCAAAATGGTGTGGTTTGAGAGAAAACACAGACATATAGTGGATTTAGGACTCACCTTGTTGCATCATGCTTCTTTACCTTCACAGTTTTGGGACTATGCCTTTACTACTGCTGTTTACCTAATAAATAGGCTACCCACTGCTTCTCTTAACTTTGCTATTCCTCTCACCACTCTTTCATAAGAATCCTGATTATAAGTTTCTCAAAACCTTTGGCTGTGCATGTTCTCCTCTCCTAAAACCCTATCATAATCACAAATTTAATTTTAGATCTCAAGAATGTTTGTTTTTAGGGTACTCTAATCTCACAAGGGTTACAAATGTCTGTCTTCCTCTGGCAGCATTTATATCTCTAAGGATGTCTTATTTAATGAGCTAAAGTTCCCTTATTCTGAATCGTTTCCTTCTTGCACTGATTTTGTCAAAGATCTCAACTCATACTTTAGTCTGACTCCTAATCTGTCTTCTCCTTCTGTGCTGTCAGCGCCTTCACACACAAAGGTTTCTCTACCTACACCTCAGTCTATACCTTCTGTGCCTCCTGGTTTCTATCCCATAACTAGTCAGCATCCTATTGTTTCTTCTTCTGTGTCTTATCCAGCTACTGCTTCAACTTCTATCCCTGTTTCACATGTCCCTTCAGAGGCTGCTACTACCTCTGCACCCTCCTCTTATTAAGCCAGTTACTTATTCTGAACCAAAAACTGTAATACAGGCCCTTGCAAACTCATATTGGCATGCTGCCATGCAACTTGAGTATGATGCCTTAATGAAAAATAACACCTGGGATTTGGTTTCATTACCTTCTCATAGACAAGCTATTGGTTGCAAATGGGTATTTAGGGAGAAAGAAAATGCTGATGGGACAATCAACAAGTACAAAGCCAGGTTAGTAGCAAAGGGGTTTAGTTAGTTCTGTTATGGAATTAGTTAGTTTCTGTTCAGAGGCTTATATATACCTCTCCTGTAACTAACTCTAATCAACTTTTTCAACACTGAAATAATATCAGAATCATTTCTCTCCTCTGTTATCTCTCTCACTTTTCTAAAAGAAATTCTTCTCATCTAACTTCTTCAAAAACTAGGATGCATAAGTTGATTTTAACTTACAAGAGAAACTCAATGCACTTTTACCTTCCTATTTTTTTCTCTTGAAGAGAAGTTTATCCAAACAAAGTCAGATATAAACAAAGATATATGTACCAGTTTATGAGGCCATCCATGTGGGACATATCTCCTCCTGAACTCTTGCTTTGTGCTAGCGGCAGGAACCATGGTAATGTTGGTTTCATGATAAGGGAAAGACTGTACTGCAGTAGAACGTGTGCGGGGAAGACGGTTTGTCATGACATCATCTGAATCGAAATATTCCTCTTCACTGGAAACAAACTTGGAAGTGAAGGGAGTAAATCCAGAGAGTGCTATGTTGTCTTCCAAAAACTCGGTTTCATGCTGATAGAGAATTATACATTAGTTCATAGGTTCAAAAAACTACTTCAGAATGCATTTTATACCCAAGCCAAACAAACATAGTCCACAACACCAATAAATGGAAGATAAAATTGATCCAGTGAGATGCATCTAAGTAGCATAGTTTGGTACAAATTCTCAACTTTTATCTTTTTTCACCCTTCTCGCTGAACAACTAAGAACTAGAGTATGGAGATTGCTTATTACAACTCTGATTAGCAGATCCTAAAATAAGTGCATATACACAAGAAAGAAAGAATTCTCATACTTTTCCCTATGTTCCATAGGTCTCAAATATATATGAAAAGGTTTTTGATAAGAACCTTGAGAGAACCACACCACAAAAACTAGCTATTGTAATTGGAAGGCCCAAGGCCTTATAAACCCCACACTAGAATCCCATACTTCCAATGTGGGACTCCAAGTCCAATACCTTGCAATTGGATCGCTTTTGTGGTGTGGTTCTCTCAAGGTTCTTATCAATTAGTATCAAAGCCTTCCACCATGACTCAGCTGCAAATGAGCAGCGCGGGTGGTGACGTCGGCATTGCAGTGTTCTCCCAGGACTAGTCAAAGGGCTAGTGCACAGCCAGCCCGCGTGGGCGTCGGAGCTGCGGAGCGCGGTGGGATGTTAGGATCCAATTGCAAGGTATGGGACTTGGAGTCCCACATTGGAAGTATGGGATTCACTCAAGGTTTTGTGGTGTGGTTCTCTCAAGGTTCTTATCAGTTTTGTATTCTCTCATAACCAAAAACAAGCAATTCAGTCAAGATTTCAAGCAAAAACAGGAATTAACACTAAGGATCAGCTCTTAATTTTCAACAGATTCAACACAATTAATATACAAAAGTATACGTGTACCTTGTACTTCATTTGCATCCTCTGCAACGTAACTTCACTATCCATTACTTCTCTTTTTTTCTCTTCCCTCTGGTTATGGTTGTATATCACATAATAAGTATGAAAACAAAAGGATATAAATAGGGTAAAACACTCAAGAAATAACTTGAAAGTCAAACCTTGATCAACGCTTCCAACAAGCTCTTAGCTTGGTCAAGGTTGCGCCTGACCTGTTTATGGTGAAAGCTTTAAATAAGTTTTCAGGTAATATATATTGCATCAGAAACACTTCAATTGAAAGAGAAGGCAATCCTTTAGCCATATATTTCTTCAGACAGACAATATGAATTATGAATATTTTTTACAACACTATACTAAAAAACAAAAATGAATAAAATCAAATCAATTTTTATTATAACTGACAATTATATAAAGAATAGTACTGCCATTTACCAAGATTTGCATCCCATTCTTTACTCTATTCAAACTTGTGTTTCTGTTTACCAAATTATTTTTTTGAAGTGAATTTGTGATTACTTTCAATACCAGATTATACAATTTCATTAATCTAGCTGCAAGTTGTCCTATCCACCAAATGGCTTTTATTTAAAGCAAGTCAGCAAAAGAAAATCCATGATATATAACATGTCATTAAGATAAGAACTTTTGTTAACCAGATTCTATGTTTCCTTTCAAACATTTCCAGCACACAATCCATGCACTAAATTATGGAATATATATCACTTGCATTGTGTGATATATATTGGTGGAGTGCATCTGGGTTTTTGTGTGACCGCAAAATTCTCTTATAAGCTAAAACAAAAATTTTATAGAACAACTGTAAGACCTGCAATGTTATATGGAGCTGAATGTTGACCAGCACATAGGCAATATGAGCATAAAATAGGGGTAGACAAAATAAGGATGTTAAGGTGGATGTATGGTTATACGAAGATGCATAAGATAAGAAATTAAGACATTCGACGAAAAGTAGCAGTAATACCGGTGAGTGAAAAGATAAGTGAACATAGATTGAAGTGATTTGGGCACGTAATGAAACGGCCCCTGAATGCTCCCGTAAGAACAAAAGTTTTTTTACCAAGAACTCGACACAAAGAGAGGTAGAGGTAGTCCGAAACTTACCTAAGGAAAGGTAGTTAAACAAGACTTAATGAAGTGAGATATAGATTGAAGAACGGTGTGTCTTAGGATGCAATGGAGAAAAACTATAAGCTTGGTGGAGGGTTAGACTGGTTATCTCTATGTTCCAAATAATCCCTTTTAGTCCTTTTCCTCTTCATTCCCCCTCCTTTCCTTTTTTTTAATCTTATTTCCCCTTCCCCTTCCATGTTTTTTCTTCAATCTCCTCATATCTATCATTGGGTTCATCTACTACCGACCCCAATTAGTTTGGGTTAAAATTGGTGTTGATGTTGATGTTGATTCAAAACCTTTAGGCTAGGGTGACCTAACCTAGAGTGCCAAACAAAGTAGGAATCACTAGATGTGGAAGCTACATTGACAGAAGAATTAGAAACAACAGTATTAACAGAAAACTTGGAAACACAAACTTGGAAACACCAGCAGAAGGCTTCTGCAAAGGCTGGAGCAAATTAGGAAAATGGTTGAGGCCCTCTTCACCAACTTTGCCATGTAGAAGCACCTCTTTAAAAGCCTGAGATTTTACAAGACAGAAACTAGAGTGAGATTCAAAAAACACTGAATTATCTTGACAAAACTGACTCACACTTAGAAGATTTTTGGTAATAGAGGGAACAAAGAGCAAACTTGTAAGACAAAGAGAAACATTGGGATTAAGAGGGGAAGCAAATTTTGAATAACCTAAAGAATCAATTGGAAGCCCTTGACCATTACCAATGGTAATTTGGTCTGGACACTCAAAAGGAGTGACTTGTTGAATGTTTCGGGAGACATTGGTGACATGGTGAGATGCTCCAGAATCTGGATACCAGCTGTTTGATGAGGTGCTGGAAGCATTGACTACATTGACTTGAGGAAATGAGTTAGAATTGGGTTTAGGAGAGTGATCTTGGGGTGGAGGTGGGAAGCCAAATGGTAGCATGAAAGGGAAGTATCGGTAAAAGGGATAAGGTGAATTGGGATTCTGTTTAGGGTAATTGGATTGGTAATTAGTTTGGGAATTGGGTAGGTAATTTGGTTGAAAGGGCTTGGAGGAGTACCTTGCATCATTTCTGTACCAGCAATGAGAGGCTTCGTGCCCAAATTTGCGACAAATCTGACACTGAACATCAGCAAATCTGCCATGCCCTCTCCCACGAGCTCCACCAAGACCACCTCGACCGTATGAACAGCCACCATCACCCCTCCCTTGATTACCATACACAAAATCATAGTTTGAGGAGTGTGTGTTACCCTGAGCTGGATGAACCTCAGCTTCAGAAGCAGAATTTGAAGTCGAACCCTCAGCAAGGTTCAACGAGGCCAAATTCTTGTTGCAAGACTTTTCAATGCTAGATTCCTCAACAAGTAGCATAGAAGTGACATAATCCAGATTTAGAGGATCACGCGAATTGTTTAGAATAGTACAAATCGTGCAATAATCATCAGGCAAACCATCAATAATCAGGTCAATGTGAGTGCTCGTCAAAATCAATTCTCCAATTTATGCAAGTGAATCAAATTGGGATTGAATGTGCAACAGATAAGCAGTAATCGAACGATTCTCAAGAGAAGAACAAAGCTCCCTATGCAATTGCTTCTTCATGACACGCGCAATGGATTGAAAGTGCTCATGCAATCGATCCCACAGATGCCACAAAGTTGCGCAATTGATGATGCAAGGAAAAACTGCTTCTGAAATAGTCAATTGAAGCCAAGAGAGGATCAACTGATCCTGTTGCTCCCAGAAACAATAGGCAGCGCTAACAATGTTGTTGTTGCGATCTTCAATAGTGAGAAATTTCTGCGGAATTTGCAGAGCAAGAGTGTAATCGAGAAGACCATGCCCGATGATTACAGGTTGAATCTAGGAACGCCATAGAAGGTAGTTGGAATCAGTGAGTTTCGCCGTTACAGCATGCGAGAATGAGACAAGGGAGCGCAGCGCTGGCACTGGAACAGGAGGCGGAGAAGAACTGTTGTTTGCAGAAGCCGTTTTCAGAAGCAAGGATTTAACCTAGCTCTTTGATACCATAAAGAGATTTACGGAGAAGAGAGAAAAAGAGAGAGAGAGAGAGAGAGAGAGAGAGGAAAGCGTTTCTATATTGATAAGGATTCAACCCAAACCATAGATTGGGGAATGAAGCAATACGTATAGGCAGTTGCATATCAGGATGATAAAGCTGTTAGACAGTTGCATAACAGAATGATAAAGCTGTTGACAGTTGTACTTACAACTGTCTAAGACAAAACTAACCTAACCTGAGTTAGTTAACTGTGAGAAACAGTTAATTAACCTCTAATTACAAGAAATGCAGGAACTAAGTAAAAAACACTTAGGGAGTAAAATACTACTCTCTTATACAACAGATGCCTAAGAACCAGAATCAATCAGAGGAGCTGACCTGGCGAAGCTTTTCAAATGACTGCACATTGTTTTCTCTCCTTTGCATCTGAAGAGAAAAATGTAAGGGCTTAGTCAACCAAAAAGCATGTGAAGTTTTCAATAAAGTCATGCCTTTGAGGAAAAAGCATTTACCCAAAACTGAGGTACAATGAAAACATGAGCCAAGTTTTCCACCTACCCTTCTTGTGTGAAGTCTGTGGGCCTTCTCCCTTGGCCGAAAGACATTATACGGGTTGGTGTCGTTAACCGGTGGAGGCGGCTGTAAGCAAAATGTAGTTCATCTTGTCAAAATTCTTTATAATGAGCTTGTCCCTCATACTACTTTAGGCAAACAAGTATAGCTATATAGCAACCCCCACCCCCCCCCCCCCCCCCCAAAAAGGAAAAAATAATAAAGAAAAAAATGGAGTACTATAGTTAGCAGCAAACTGCAAATTAAATTACAGGAAGATTTTGAAAAAAATGAATCCAGAATGCAGAAAATTATGTTATGTATGAGTTAAATCATGCCAAAAACAATGGTACTAAAAGAATTTGAAAATTTGCAATCTGCAAATCACCAACTGCATGCTTGGTATAAACTATTTTCGGGGAAGTAATCATTTTTTTGCAAAAAGTTCTTTCAGGAAACTAGCAAACTCCAAAATGAGCTAAACCAAATGTGTAATAACATAATCAAAATAATACATAAATAAACTAGTAAAGAAAACGGTCTAAAAGATGTAATTATAATCTCTTAACAAATTTGATATCATATCATGACTAATTTTGCATACTAGAAGAAAAGCCAAAACAGAAAATTATACATCTCTAAACAAACCAGTCCAAGGTATTATCATTAAATTGAATCATAGAATCGATAAATATCAAATCACATATATTTAGCTCAAAATAAA
The DNA here is from genome assembly GCA_013407115.1 of Glycine latifolia. Classification (NCBI taxonomy): domain Eukaryota; kingdom Viridiplantae; phylum Streptophyta; class Magnoliopsida; order Fabales; family Fabaceae; genus Glycine; species Glycine latifolia. The sequence continues at coordinate 161,538 of QARZ01000599.1, read as the reverse complement.
TATACAGCAGCATATCAGTGACAATTAATATATTAATTGTAATGTTCTCAAGTCTAACCTGCAAACGTCGCAAAAAGGGCTTTTGCCACCGTTCTCGCTGCCCCCAAAAACATGCAAAAGAGGTGAAAGGTATCGTATTTTTTGTAATACTGGCTAATAAAAAATAGAAAACTACTAATTATAATTTAGATAACATGAAAGTTATATAGATAAACAAAGGAGACATGTCCCTCATAAGTGATAATATTGGAGCTGATTTCATACCTTCTCCTTCCAATAATCATACACGGACTGGATAATTGAATATTTGAAGCCATGTGCTTGTAAGGCCTAATATTTAAAGGAGATAACTTTTGATAAGCCAAACAATAATCATATACACCACATATGCAAATAATATTGCATTGCAGAACAATGATACCAAATGCATTCTGAAATTTGAAAGATGCTCCTACATATCAAGAACAACAAATCAATAGATAATAACCTAAATATGGAACTCTTTGTAGAAAACCAGTAATTCATTGGCATCATTACAATCAGGTCAAAAAAGACAATTAAACTGAATGTGGTTTCATCTAACAAGAAAACTGTAAAAACAGATATCCACAAATCAAATTAACCTTCAAAAACTACATCATTGGCATAAGATGTTCAATTCTGTACTTAGATCCTTAAAGAGAACAATTGAATAACAAGAATTATCCATGATTTGTCTTTACAAGAATGTTGAGACTTTAGGTTTGAAAATCAGTGTATAGTCATCTTGCAAGAAGAATATAGTCAATTTTCATGTGAGTTTTTTTCTCAATACTACATATTCATTTCATGCACAGGTTAAAAACTGTTTAAGATCAACATAACAGCATAAAAGAGTTGGTTCTTGACAAGGCACCAAAGCCACTCCAACAAGAGGTCAAGTTAGACCATTGCCACTACCATGCTTCTTAATTTAATGTATTTCAGAAGAAAGAGGTGGTTCTAGCCTCTTAGAACTTGAGGTTAAAGTCTAACTCAATCAAACCAACATCTAAGGTGAGGATTGCCCAAGCTATATAAGCACTACTTAGGTCATATCTTTAGGTGATGTGGGACTAAACATACCCCCTTACACCCAACACAATCAAGGTGCTGGAGGCTGAAATGAAGGAAAGACTAAAGAGGACATAACTAAGGTGGACTAAGGACAGCCACAACTAAGGTGGCTTTCCAACACAAGGCCCAACACCATGGGCCTAGAGTATGGACAGTGCAGGTAGCCCAATAGCAGATCTAGGATAGGCTCTAAAATCATCTTAGAATTGGGGCTTCCGGTGTAATTCAACCCCACTGACTAGTAAGGTGAGGACTGCCTAAGCCTTATAAGTATTACTTTGACCATATCTCTAGGCAATGTGGGACTATACCACACTGTCACACCCAGCACAATGATGGTGCTGAATGCTGCAATGAAGGCAGACCAAAGAGACCACAAGTAAGGCAGGCTAGGGGTAGTTATAATTAAGATGGATTTCTAGATTTCCAACAGTGAAAAGATGTAATAAGAGCTGTTTGATATTCAAAGTGGACTATGAAAAAGCTTATGACTCGGTAAATAGGGAATTTCTTATGTACATGATGAAGAGGATGGGTTTTTGCAGTAAATGGATATCTTGGATTGAAGGGTGCCTAAAATCTGCCTCTATATCCATTTTGGTAAACGGAAGTCTAACAGCCGAGTTTGTTCCTCAGAGAGGTCTTAGAAAAGGGGACCCCCTCGCCCCTTTTTTGTTCAATATTGCAGCAGAAGGCCTAACCGGGCTCATGAGAGAAGCCCAAATGAAAAATCTGTATGACAGCTTCAAGGTGGGGAGGAATCAAGTTGATGTTAGTATACTTCAGTACGCCGATGATACGATTTTCTTCGGGACAGCAACAATGAAAAATGTCAAAATTATTAAAGTAATGCTGAGGAGCTTTGAGATGGTTGCTGGATTGAGGATAAACTGTAATAAATGCAGATTCAGAGTGTTTGGAAAAAATGAGCAGTGGATTAACTCAGCTGCCAGCCTTCTTAACTGCAGGGTGTTGTCAGTACCATTTCCGTATTTGGGTGTTCCAATCGGGGCAAATCCAAGGTGCTTTGAGACTTGGGATCCTATAATTAGGAAATGTGAGAGAAAATTGTCCAAATGGAAACAAAAATACTTATCTTTCGGGGGAAGGGTGACCTTGATTAAATCGTTCCTTAACTCGATCCCTATATTTTTCTTTTCTTTTTTTTCAGGGTGCCGGTGAAAGTTGTGTCCAGATTGGAGAGGTTACAGAGGAATTTCTTATGGGGTGGCAGCATGGATCAGAAGAAAATCCCTTGGATCAGCTGAGATTCTGTGTCTATCGAAGGAAAGAGGGGGCTTGGGTATTAAGGATCTACTGAAGTTTAACCAGGCACTGCTAGGGAGATGGCGTTGGAATTGATTTCACCATACGAATGAGCTGTGGGCACAAATATTGGAATCAAAGTATTGAGGTTGGAGAAATCTGGATGAGCCTAGGAGGTCTACCAAAGAATCTATATGGTGGAGGGATTTAAGTGCAGTAGGCAGCAGGAATGTTGAGGGGAGCTGGTTTACTAGAAAGTTAAGTTGGAAGGTAGGTTGCAGGTCCAAAGTGCTCTTTTGGGAAGATGGATGGGCAGTGGATAAGGTGCCTTTGATGGTAAAATATCCCAGAATGTATCAGAATTCAAAACAGTAGCACCATTACATTCAGCAAATGGGAACAATAGTTCAGGATGGCTGGGAATGGCAGTTTCGATGGCGTCGGCTGCTCATGGAGGGAGAAATAGAAGTGGCAATAAAATTTCTGGAGGATATACAGTCGGTGCTTGGGGTACAAGGGCAGCTACCTGATTCTTGGTTATGGGAGGGAAATACAAATGGGTTATATACAGTGGAAAGCGCATATAAGTAATTTGAGGGAATGTTTTGGTACCTAGGGGAGGGCTTAATTTGTACATTTATTTTTTGGGTGGATTAGAATCTAGTATAAAGTCAGAACTTAGGTGTCTTTCTCATGCTTCTCTAGGCTTTAAGCCACCTCTGTTCTGTTTCTGTTCTTGCTAGGTTGTAATCTTATCAGTACTACTTGTACTGCTTCTATTCTATATCAATATATATATTTTTGCTGATCAAAAAAAAAAAAAAAAAGATGGATTTCCAACATAGCCCTTAACACTTCAAGCCAATTCAGCTTTTGTATGAGAGTACGTGCCAAATATAAAAACCACTCAAAGGAAAAAGTGGCTGAAACAGAGAAAAGTATGCATCATAGAATCCAATCTCTTTGCATATCAGTAATCAAGAGTTCAATTGAAACAAACACGAGCATAGAACTAAAGAGAAACCAAAAATAAATCTCAGGCTTGTGACAGATGTAAGAGCAAAATGACACCATTCAAAATTTGGGGATTCCTCACCAACCAAATAGGCAAATACATCAGAGAACTGTATAAATTATAAGTTGCACACAATCTATCCCCAACCCATTTCTGAACTAGAGCTAAACAACATATTAGGGGAAAGGCCACCAAATCTCCATCAGGCATCATGTTAATTGTATTACTGGCAGTTTGCTTCTATTAAGCACCATTAACAAAAGAACTTGACGTTAGACGGAAGTTTTGAAGTTCAAAATCAGTTTCTCAGGGAGAAACCTATGGTATTAAGCAAATGAGTAGCAAGTAGAATAAGGAATTACAAACATGCCAGAAACTGTACAAACTAAAAATAGCACTTTAACTTTTTGCTCCTATTACTTGAATAGTTGAATTTATTGAGTTAATGCCAGGGATATTTTTTAAAAACACCTGATTCTTCTGACAGCTGTAAAATTACCATCAAATGCTCCAAAATAGTATAGGGCAAAACAATATTTATATGACATAACAAGCCAAAAATTAGAAAAACTTACATCAGATGGGCCCAAGGTATCATGTGTCTAGCTCTGTTAGTTAGGAATTGTATGAGCAAACCTTATTAGGGAAGCTGTTAGAGTAGTTAATCAGTTAGCATGCTTTAACTAGAGGCAGAGAATGTAATGAAATTAGTTGGTCAGTTTGTTTTGGGTGGGATAGACTGGGCTCTTAAATTCCAGGGAAGACATGGATGTAAATCATTCTCGCTTGTCTTTCTCCTGGATGCCATCAAAGCCAAGTTGGAAAAGAATATGCAATGAAATTTTCTAACTTTATTTCTGTTAATCTCTATATTCCAAACCAATATCGCAGAAGCATCAAAAGCTCTAACAAAGTATAGGATGCAAAACTGAAGCAGGAACTTGTTCCAGATTCTAGCCATTTAGGTTTTAGCACATAGTCAATTCAAAGACTTCCATCCCACTCGATAACATTTAGGCTTTTGGAAACATAAAGGACCTTCTTAGAAAATATAGTAAATCAATTCCATCCATCATTTCACACAGATATTAATGGTCTGTGAAGGTTGGGTTTTATTTATTTCTGAAGTGCAGTGCTAACTTTTTCAAAATACCCCCTTTTTTGTCACGTTGCATAGCATGTTTTCAAATTCACATCCTTCTTGTTCTAGTAAACTTGATGTCTCTGCGGTTTAACAATAAGTCCACCAAGTGAGATTCTCCATATGCACATTTGCAAAAGAACGCACAAAAAAATCAGTGAATTTGGTTCATGCCATTGTAGCTAGATTCCGAACAACTTGCAGGTCATTTTCGTAGCATACTACATCTAGGGGCATTAATATAAAAATAGATACTTCCTAGCCCGTACATTAATGGCTAATCATTCAAGAACCCAAGGAAAGGTGCCTATTCTTAGTAAACAAAGTACAAAATAGTTAATCGACCTAACAACTAGACCGACCAACACAAAAGAAAAAAAATTATTCGAGATGAATTATGAACAGGAGAAGACACTAAAAAGTTTGACCTCAATAGCAGTATCAAGCCGTAGTTGCACAGGAATTGGTGAACCAAGTGTAGGTGTTATAAGTCCAGCTCTTTCACGAGCTTTATGATCCAATACCTCCAGCTTGAAAAGAAGACTCTCAAACCTATCCACCAAATAAATTAAATGAAAACTGGAAGAAAAAGACAGCAGCATATATGATGCAGATCTTATATTAACAGTACAGGATGATATGAAAAGACACAACCAAAAACACAATTAAATAAAAGACACATATACCAATCAGAAAAAAAAAACTTGTTTGTGCAACACAAGGCTTTCAAGTAGGTCATATGTTGGGCCAAACTCAAAGTTAAACAGAGCCATGTTTAAACTGTAGAAAAATCAGGAATCAAATCTTCAAATTAATAGGCTATTAATCATGCATTAGCTGTTTTTTTAGCTGATTTTTAGTGGGGTATTCATTATGATTGATTGGTGTCATTATTCCCCATTGTATAAATACCCCTTTGTAGAATCATTCAGATACAACAATAAAAATTATCCTTTCTTCTATTTTTTCTACATGGTATCAAGAGCTGGTCACAGACCTATGCCCTAAAATCACCCATGCCCTAATTTTTTCCAAAAAACACTGTTCATACCTCCAATCAAGCAAGTAAGCATAGCATCCGAACCAGAAAACTCCGGCGAGCCAAACGACGCCGGACCCACCACCATCCGACCACCCACGCGCCGCGACGCGCCTCCACACGCGCCGCCACCTCCGCGCGCGTGAGCTCCACGCCCCGTCACGCCGGTCGTTTCTTCGCCGGCGACCTGCCCAGAACGGTTCGCCGGCCTCTCCTCCGCCTATTCCAAGTGTCAAATCAAAAAAACGAACATTTTTCGTTTTTCGTTTATCTTCCTTCACATCTTCATCCGTCTCCATGTCTTCCTCGGATCGTTCTTCTGCTTCTGCCCCAAATTCTCAGTCCTCTGGAGACAACTTAGCCTTGCAGATTACTAGTCACCGGTTGAATGGTAAGAATTTCCTGCAATGGTCCCAATCTGTTAAGTTGGTTATCCGAGCAAAGGGGAAGATGGGCTATCTCGACCGGAGGATCAGGAAACCTGTCGAGGATACTCGCGATTATGAAAATTGGGAGATTAATAATTCCTTGGTAATGGCATGGCTGACGAACTCCATGGAACCACAGATTGGTCAAACCTATTTGTTCTTTGACACAGCAAAGGAAATTTGGGATGCTGTTCAACAAAATTACTCCAACCTAGAAAATACTTCTCAAGTCTTTGAACTGAGGAATAAGTTGAGGGACCTTCATCAAAAGGGTATGACCGTTACTGAATATTTTACTGCACTAACAAATTTGTGGCAGGAATTGGACCTTTATTATGCATCGGATCTTAAAGGGTTGGAAGCTAATACACAGTTCAGAAAACACTTGGAGAAGGAACGACTTTATGATTTCCTTGCTGGTCTCAACCGAGATCTTGATGCGGTTCGTGGTCGAATATTGGGGCAGCGACCACTACCCTCACTTGCTGATGCCTTTGCTGAAGTTAGGCGAGAAGCTAGTAGACGAAGAGTTATGTTGGGAGAAAAAGAATCGTTTGATAAGTCTAACGATACCTCTGCATTGGCTGCCAAACACCATATTGACCATTTCTCTGGGGAGCCTAAACGGGATGGTCGTCCATGGTGCACCCACTGCAATAAAATTGGTCATACCCGTGAGAAATGTTGGGAACTCCATGGAAAGCCTCCAAATTGGAAGCCAAAAGGACAGCATAAAGGTCGTGCATATCAGGTCTCAACTGATGACAAGGATGATCAGTTGCGTGCATCTTATGACTCTGATGGTGTGGTTATCAGTAAGACTCAATATGAGCAATTTCAGAGACTTCTGACACAATCTCCTAAGGCCACTAGTCATGTGGCCCAGAAAGGTACAGCTTTCCATGTTGATAGTAAAAATCATTGGATCCTTGATTCTGGAGCATCTGACCATATGACAGGTAATCTGATGGCAGTTTCTCAAAAATTGTGGGATACGGAACTGTCAAACTCTCTGAGCAGATTAATTTAACATCAGTTCTTTATGTTCCTCACCTCGCTTGTAATCTTATTTCCATTAGCAAGCTGACTTCTGAATTGAATTGTTTTGCTCAATTCTTTCCACGTGGGTGTGTTTTCCAGGAACAGGACTCGGAGAGGATGATTGGCAGTGCTAGAGAAGATGGTGGACTTTACTACTTTGAGGAGGATGTGATTCATGAAGCTGTTTTTGCGGGAAAAGACTCACTGTTTCCATTAGATTCGTGTCATGATGTTATGTTGTGGCATCAAAGGCTAGGCCATCCCAATTTTACTTATCTTCAGAAACTGTTGCCAAACTTATTTATTAATAAAAATCCTAGTTTGTTTTCTTGTGATATTTGTCAACTTGCCAAGCATACTCGTGTTCACTATCCTTCTAAAGCTCACCATGATTCTTCCCCATTTTCTTTAATTCATAGTGACATATGGGGTCCAGCCCGTGTAAAGAATATTTCAGGAACTCGATGGTTCATTACATTCATTGATGATCATTCTCGAGTTTGTTGGGTATACCTCCTGAAAGACAAGTCCGATGCTGCATCCATTTTTAAAATCTTTCATGCCATGATTCAAACCCAATTCCAGGTTGCAATACAAATTCTTCGTACAGATAATGGCAAAGAGTATTTCAACTCTATTCTTGGAGAATATCTCTCCCAACATGGCATCCTCCACCAAAGTTCATGTCCTGATACTCCCCAACAAAATGGAGTGGCAGAAAGAAAAAATCGACACCTCCTTGAAATTGCTCGAGCTCTTATGTTTACTACGAATGTCCCTAAATACCTTTGGGGGGAAGCTGTTCTCACGGCCTCATATCTGATAAATCGAATGCCATCTCGCACTCTCAAATTTCAGTCTCCACTTTCTAGTCTTCTCCGTACCTTTCCTTCATTCCAAGGCGTCTCATCTCTACCTCCCAAGTTGTTTGGTTGTGTTGTATTTGTCCATATTCCTTCTCATCAACGGTCCAAACTTGATCCCAAGTCCCTTCGATGTGTCTTCATTGGTTATTCTCCCACTCAACGTGGCTATAAATGCTATTCACCCTCTCTTCGTAAGGTCTTTGTCTCTATGGATGTCAATTTTTTTGAGTCACAATCTTTCTTTCCCTTGACTTCTCTTCAGGGGGAGTCTATAGAAGCAGATGAAGACCAGTCATGGGAACCAACTGATGCCACAGTATTTCCGCTACTATTGGAATCAGGGGGAGTTACAGAATCCTCACCAACAGAAGTCTCCTCAAAATGGGGACAAGTTTATAGCAGACGAAGACCTCCTCAAAGTGTGAATAACCCAGAACCTCTACACTGCCAAGATTCCGAACCAAGTTCTAGTTCCAACACTCCAACACATGAGAATCATGGTGAAGATGATCTACATTGGCCCATTGCTCTTAGAAAAGGTACTCGGTCTTGTACTACTCATCCTATTTCTAATCATGTTTCATATGAAAAGCTATCTCCAGGGTTCCGAGCTTTTAACACTATCTTGGATAGTACAAAAATACCGAGAAATATACATGAGGCCCTCAATGATCAAAAATGGAGAGATGCTGTTCTTGAAGAAATGAATGCCCTGGAAAAGAATGAAACTTGGGAGACAGTGACCTTACCAAAAGGAAAGCAAACAGTAGGATGCAAATGGGTGTTTACAATAAAATTCAATGCAGATAATAGCATCAACAGATACAAGGCAAGATTGGTTGCGAAAGGATTCACTCAGACTTATGGGATAGATTACCATGAGACCTTTGCCCCTATAGCTAAAGTCAATACTATTTGTGTTCTCTTATCTCTTGCAGCCAACCTAGACTGGCCTTTGCAACAGTTAGATGTGAAAAATGTTTTTCTGAATGGTGATTTACATGAAGAGGTCTATATGAATCCTCCACCTGGTTTTGAAAAAGGGGATGGATCAGTGTGCAAACTCAAAAAATCTCTTTACGGGTTAAAACAATCCCCTAGAGAATGGTTCGACAAATTCACTCAAGCAGTCAAAGGGAGAGGTTTTTCTCAAGCACAGACTGATCATACTCTTTTCTACAAACATTCGAAGAATGGTAAAATTGCTGCTCTTATTGTTTATGTGGATGATATAATTCTTACAGGTAATGATAGTGAGGAATTGAATTCCTTAAAGGGGTATCTAGCAGCCCAGTTCGAGTTAAAAGACCTTGGAGGACTTAAATATTTCCTTGGTATGGAGGTTGCTAGGAGCAAAGTAGGCATCACTCTTACACAAAAGAAGTATATCCTAGACCTTTTGGTGGAAACAGGAATGCTAGGATGTAAGCCTGCTGAGACGCCTGTGGAACCTAACACCAAGTTGGGTATTGAAGATGGGAATGAAGTGGATAAAGAGCAATATCAGAGATTGGTCGGCAAACTTATCTACTTATCCCACACACGACCTGACATCGCCTTTGCTGTGAGTATGGTTAGTCAATTCATGCACTCACCCAAGGAGAAACATCTAAATGCAGTTTTCAGGATACTTAGATATCTCAAGAACACTCCTGGAAGAGGATTATTCTTTAAAAGGGGGCATAATAGAACAACTGAAATCTATACTGATGCAGACTGGGCAGGTTCATCAGTAGATAGGAGATCTACCTCAGGATATTGTTCCTATGTGTGGGGCAATCTTGTTACTTGGAGAAGCAAAAAACAAACAGTGGTTGCAAGAAGTAGCGCTGAAGCAGAATTTCGAGCTTTAGCTCATGGAGTGTGTGAAGGAATTTGGTTGAGAAGACTTCTTGAAGAGGTGAAGATCTCATTCTCTCTACCAATCAAACTGTATTGTGACAACAAGGCAGCTGTTAGCATTGCTAAAAATCCTGTTCACCATGATAGGACGAAACATGTGGAAGTTGATCGCCACTTCATCAAAGAAAAATTAGATGATGGAAGTGTGCATATGATGTATGTTCCTTCTAAAGAGCAGACTGCAGATATACTTACTAAGGGCCTACACCGTCCAACATTTGAAGATCTGATTGGCAAGTTGGGAATGATCAACATTTACCTCCCAACTTGAGGGGGAGTGTAGAAAAATCAGGAATCAAATCTTCAAATTAATAGGCTATTAATCATGCATTAGCTGTTTTTTTTAGCTGATTTTTAGTGGGGTATTCATTATGATTGATTGGTGTCATTATTCCCCATTGTATAAATACCCCTTTGTAGAATCATTCAGATACAACAATAAAAATTATCCTTTCTTCTATTTTTTCTACATAAACACTAACAATCATTATTTTGAATGTCTAAAACTATACAACCACAATCAAAATTGTGTTTTTGCTTTTCTTCAACATAATGCTATTTTGAGTCAAATTTCTAAGGGTGCATTTGGATAAACAGTTTAATTAAACACTTGTTGAACAAGTACTTATATGTAAGTGTTTATATAAGTTGGAATTGAGCCTGTTAATAAGCTGCTGAATAAGAACAGCAGAGCTGCCAGTTACAATTATGTCATATACATAGACAAGAGGATATACAACTGCAGTAGAGGACTAAAAAACAAACAAAGAGGGGGTCAGACTTGCTAGCCTTGAACCCAAACTGAAGAAGTGTTCTCTGAAGTTTGTCAAACCACTGCCTGGGAGACTGTTTAAGGCCATAGAGAGCTTTATTGAGCATGCAAACCAGTGATGAACTAAAAGACTGCGACTCAAAGCCTTGTGGTTGCTGCATGTAAACAGTTTCTTCAAGCATCCCATTCAAGAATACATTAAGTTGATGTAAAGTCCAACGATTGGTAAGACCAAGTGTGAGAATAAAACGAATTATCACCGGTTTAATGACTGGAGAAAAAGGTTTCGTAAAGTCAAAACCAGGGAGTTGATGAAACCCCTTAGCAACAAGCCTTGCTTTATATTTATTGATAGTGCCATCACCATTTTCCTTGATTCTGAAAACCCATTTACAGCCTATAACTTTTCTGCTAGGGGGAAGTGGAGCAAGAGTCCAGGTATTACTTTTTACAAAACTGTATATTATTGTTTCACTGCCTCCAACCAATTGGAATCATTGAGAACTTGTTTGACAGATTTTGGCTCACAGTGAGTAAGAAAAAGAGATGCATGAATGCATTTTTTGTGGAAGACCAGATTTTGACCTGGTTTGTATTGGGTGTATATTTTGAGGAATAATGGAGGATGATGAAGCTGCTGAGAAGACTGAACAGGAACAGACAAATGAGACTCAGAATTAGATATTTCAGGACTGACAGGGACATGTCCAGAATTAGTAGAGACAGGTGCTGGACTGACAATAGGTGCTGAACTGAAAGCAGCAGGAGAAGGCTGTTGAGAAACTAGAGGGGACAAGGACTGAGAACATGAAGACTGACGTGGAGACTCAGATGAAGAAGACTGTGACTGAGATAACTGAGTATTTGGAACTGGTTCAGTGATGTTTGTGTGTTTGTGGGTAGTATGTTTATAGGTGAAGGAGGTATAATAGGTATGATGGAAGTGGGTAAATTTGTAGAAGTGAAAAGGGGATTGGTGGAAACCGCAGGTGAGTAGGAAAAAAGTATAGGGAAATCTCGACTCATTATTAACAACATCTTTACAGATGGAGAGCTTTCCAGTAGTTGATAGACATCTATAGCCTTTGTGACAAGGGGAATAACCAAGAAAAGGCATTCATGGGAGGAAAGTTCTCCAATCACATTTCGTGAGCCGGCAGAAGAGCTTCCACTTCTTCGAGTGGAAGTGGTTCAAACCTACTTGCTATAACAGAGATCACTGATCCATATTCTTGTGGCAAGCCTCCAAGAATAACATCAATATGTTCTTGAGGTTGAACTGGATCACCGACAGAAACAAGAGCATCAATTAGGGCTTTGACGCAAAGCAATAACTCGGACATATACTTGGTATCAAGAGTTGTAGATCTGAGCTCCATTCAAAGTTAATGTGCTTTAGCACAAGTCAATTTCTGAAAATGATCATGGATTTTCTCCCAGACATGGAAAGTGTGAATACTTCCAAGAACATGAGCAAGAATCAAACTCAACAAAGTAGATTGGATCCAAGAAAGAAGCATCAGATCTTGAAGTTCCCACGCAATGTATGCTGAATTCACTACACCAGCAGTGCAATTGTCCTAACTCACGAACCGCAGACGAATCTTCAAAGCAACAAGGAAATGCTGAAGTTGATGAGCCTTAATCACCGGGTCAACTTGTTGTCGCCACAATAGGAAGTTCTGATCATTGAGCTTCTCAGAAGTGGCATGCAAGAAGACAGAATGAGAGGCAGAAGGGGAATAACAGCGGAGGATGAAGAAGGTGGAGGAGGAATCAAATTAGAATCGGCCATGGAAGGACCGTTCAAGCTCTGAATACCATGTTGAATTCAGAGAGAAACTAAATCTGATTTCATTTCACTTGATGAGCTTGGAGTTACAACAGATGTATTTATACTGACCTGTCTTACTGACAGCTGTACCCTAACTAAGAGTCAGTTTAGAACTGCTCTCTTACAAGCCTTACTAACTGAGTTACACAGTATTCTCACAATTGAGCACCTTAAAATTCGGAATGCCTTTTTGCTCCCTTTAGCTTTTGGTAGGCTATGCCTAGCCCTTTTCACCTCTTGTTTCATCATTTTCTCTCTCTTCTTTCTGGATGGTTATCTTTGATCCTCTAAAAAATTAGTCAACATCGTCTTACTATTTCTAGTTGCTGTCTGGCTCTCCCTATTTTGCTTTTGACCATATTTGGAGGATCCGCTTGTTTGGATGCTTGTCCCAATTTCTATTCATAGTTGTTTGGTGACTGTAATTGGTTTGTTGCATCGTTTGGTGGTTTGGCAGCTATGCTTGTCTAGTTTCCCCCACTTGTATGATTGTCTAGCAGCTGCACTTTCTACATTGCTCTTGTTGGTAGTTGCTTTCACTTTTTGAATTGTTCTTGCCCTACCCTTTATTTTTAGGGCTTATTTTTTCTCTACGTCATCTATTTCTCTGTTTTGGTTTGCCCTAGTTTGGCATTGGTTTGTCTACAACAACAGGTACTCTACTTTGGTTATCAAATTATCTTCTACGACATCTGATTCTAATTTTGAAGAGAAATCAGGAAGGAGGCTAGTCTATGTTAAATGTGTTTTTGCCCTATGGCAATCCCACTAATCATCATTGGCTCCTTGGTAATCCCAGAGATTCAAGAATCTCTTTGGCCTGGCCAGTCTTTGGTCCTAGGTGATCTAATCTTGGCTTTTAGGCCCAGGTGTTGTTTGGCCCAGCTTTTTTACCAATCGCAGTTTGACCCTAATCTCTCTAAAGTCTTCCGCGTCTCAAAGCTTCCTTACAAGTCTTTTTTGGTGTAGCCAATCAATATTATTAAAAAGAAAGGATTTAATTTTTACAAGCTTAATAAGCTTTAGCTTGAGGGGGATATTAGCATATATGAAATTATCCTATCATATCCCAGATTATCCTCTAGCTTTAGTTTTCCTATTTTCCCATTATCTCTGAGGATTGGTTACAAGATTTCCTTATCTTATCATGATATGATTTCTTAATAGTTAGGACTGTGATTAGTATAAATAAAGGTGAGTGCTCTAAGTTTTATAGACATATCAAACACATCAGCATACTGCAAAACATTTCATTACATAATAGAATAGAATATTATACAAAGCCTTTCTTCTCTCTATTCTATCCTTCAATGTCTAAAAATCCACAATTCCAACAATATATATATAAAGATGAAAATCATTAAACTGAAACCAACCTCTAGGAACCACAAAAAATAAATTAAATGAATAAAGCCAGAATTTAGTACAAAAAATTACATTTCAGGTGTCAAAATGTTCCTCTCTTCATTAAACTCGAAAAGCCAATCCTCATCTTCATTATCTAAGTCATACTCAACAAACTCGCCAATCTCAGCCCGAGCTGCAATAAATGAAAGAACTTTCAGTACAAGAATTGTAATTTATAAGAGAACTTTCCAAAATTATTTCTAATATAACTAAATGATCTATCAAGCGGCAGTACCTCCTCTTGCCCGCAAATAGGAAGTCGGTTGAGAGAAAGTGCAAGAATAGTCCCTTTCATATGTATCCACAACAACAAACTGAGGAGTAGGTATTTCAGAAGCCAATTTCTTGCTGAGAGTTTGAGGTACCTAAAAATAATAAGAAATTACTGATAAAAGCAATAATATTTCTCCAACAAAGACATTATCAACTGGTTCCTTTCCCAGTATCAGTTTTGATAGAGGAGCAACATCCATGATCAGTTTCTAAATATTTGAAATTTCAACTATCAAGGCTTCTAATCTGCAATATATTTAAACTAACTTCTCATAGATGTTATTGATGTAATCATGACTCGGTAAATTAAAAAACAAATCATGCAGGTTAGCAAGGTGAACATATTTCCTATTTCTACAAGGGAGAGCTAGTGAGATATAGAGCAACAGCCATTGCTTGATGCTACGTACAATCTAGCATTTAGCAGGAAACTAGAAGAGCACTGATACAAATAATCCATAAGTGCCCAGATTTAAATAAGCCAACATAGTGGCATACACCAAAAAGTTGACAAACAGGATAACTGGAAAACATGGTGCAGTGACAAAACACCAGGACGACTCCATACCTCATTTTCAATCTCAGGAACAGCACGTAACAATTGTGAATTCCGGGTAGTAGAAGCCGGTGCCTCATCATCATCAAAGTCCTTGATGGACTTGACAATGGGGAGCTTCTTGTGAATGTCAAGTGGTCGAGGCCTGAAAGACAACCTACTCATTTCCACTCAACTATTTATTCTCCCAACATTTCCATTGCTTTGAGTCTCTTGATGCCACCCCTTCTTTCTATCCCTGGGTTTGAAACCACAAGTGTTACGGTTTTAATCCCTGTTAAGCTAAAACCATACCAACAACACACACAATGAGCAAATTCAAATGTTGCATCACCTATCAACACATCCAATACAGACACACACGATGCACAAATTCAATTGCCTTATCACCTACCAACACGACCAATATGCACACACAGCAACAATGCACAAATTCAAATGCCTTATCACCTATCAACACAACCAATACACATGGGCACTGCAAACATAGCACAACTTCAAAACACCAGCTGAAAAAATTAAATTTTGGGGGCGAAACAGCGAGAGTTTAAAGAACAGCCATTCTCACAAAAGTTCCCCCCGTTCGCAATTTCACAGATGGACATTGAAAATTGAGAAGAAAACGCAAAATTGATTCGAAGGAGTTTGAGAGTTGGGAAAACCTAGCAAGGCAGTGATGTGTGGTTTCTCCAATTTGAGGAATTCGAGTCGAATTTGAGTGACTGTGTTCGATGCGTAGAAAAACCCTAACCCTAATTTGATCGAACTTTTATCACAATTTTGTTATTCTACCTTCGTTTCATCTGCGTTGCCCTCTTTCTTCCCCCGCGTTTCAGATAGCTCCACTGCCCGGGTGCACACCCTCTTATTTTTCTCTTTTGAATTTAAATGCAGGAATTTAATACGAATGGAATGCAATTCTCATCCAATAATTTACACTTAAGAAAATGGAAGACAAAAAAAAACTGAAGTAAAATAATAATAAAAATCATTGAAAATTAAAATATATAATTATTTAAATTTAAATGTAACTGTTGATTGTTATTATGGATATTATATAAATATCTTACATAAATATCATCTTAGTAACAATATAATATATCATGTTAGAGTCAACTTTTTACCATAATATTTAAAGGATTAAAATTGTGAACTAAGTATTATAGGTGAAATAAAAGTATATTTTAAAAATAATATAAACACACACAATTAATCAAGAGGTGGGTAAAATGGTTAAAACATAGTCTTTGAAAATTTCTTTAAAACAAGTAGCAGATTTAGGATTGCATCACAAGGACACCCTTTTTGAAAATGAAACTTTCAATCAACCAAGAATAACCCTTCACAGAAAACAATAACAGAAAATGTTTTCTTGTTGATAAAGATTATCAATAAGATTAGCAATCAATGACAGAAAAATGATATCAAGATAAAGTAATCAACAAACAAATCTATATTGGTTCACCCCTCAATAAGAGAAATTACATCCAGTTTCTTCTAACCAAATCTTGGTTAGAGTTTCACTATAACAAAAAATTGTTTTTTACAAGCTTACAAAAGATCATTTATCAACCCTAAATAAAGAACTGAAATCTAAACACTCTTCAGACTTCCAATGATCAAGACATAGAGAATCATTCTCTACTCTTCCCTTTAGAGAACCCTACTCTAGAAAAGCTTTAAAGAACTCTTTTGAAATAGCAACTTACAAGCTTAAATGTAAAAATGAATTACAGCTAGAGTTTAAAGGACTTTATGATCCAAAGAATAAAAATGCATGTGTTTACCAAATTAGAATCAGGTTGAAAAAAAACAAGCTTCAAACCAAGCTCCCCAAGAAACTCCTTTAAAATCTTGTCCAAAAAGAATTCTATATGAATATCTAAATTTTTTGGAACAAGAGCTTTGAGACTCAATGTATCTTTTCTAAATGCATAAGGCTTTTGAGAGCAATGAAAAATTTCGAAGTTTTCAGTTATATACAAATCAAAAGACCCAACTGCTTTTTATAAAAAAAAATTGATGTAACTGAATGTAATCGATGAATTAATCCAAGTAATCGATTATTTATACTTAAGCAATTGATTGATTACACATTTAATCGATTAAAATGTTCTTGAGCTTTCTGGAAATAATACATGAACAAAGTAATCGATTAATCCATCCTATAATCGATTACTACAGAGATTCTCATTTTCAAAAACGTGCTTAGTAATCGATTACGAATAAATGGTAATCGATTAACACAGTCAGGACTTGTTCTGTGTTTACACAGTGTAATCGATTACATAATGTTTGTAATCAATTATTTTGTCCTCATGACTCAAGTAATAGATTACCAAATTATGGTAATTGATTAAGGTAGTGCAAAGTTGGTTTTTCCAAAAACTTAAACCATGAGCACTTTGGCTTTTATGCAATCATGAATGCTTTAAGTTTTATCACAAGACATATGCTTTTATAAAACCATGAATGCACGTCAATGAGTGATGTTTATGCAATGCAATGGATCATAGGATGAATACTCTCATACATCCAAGGATTACAAATGCCTTCAATTGAATGACATGTAAAAGCTAAAACTCATTCAAGCAAAGAGCCTCAATATATATCTTGATCCTCTTCAAGCTCCCCCTGTATCTAACACATTTTAGTCTAATTATAATTATGAGATATTATTGAAGTTTTGAATTAATTAACTTTAGAATAGTGATCAGAAAACTAGCTTTCTCCACTGAAAAGTTTCTCAGAGGAGAAAGACTAATTTCGTAGACCATTTGAAGGACAATTTTGAGGTTATACATGATGGTGAGGAAGACATGGCATAAGTATTGTCTCAATACTTTACTTCTCTATTTTCTAATTCTAATCCATCTAGAGTTCGGGAGATCGCAAAACAGGTGGGTCATAGTATTGCCCCTAAGATGAGAGATATTCTTATGGAGAAATTCAGGGTGGAGGAAGTGGTGCAAGCTCGCAAACATATGCACCCTACAAAAGCACCAAGATCATATGGCACCCCAACTTTATTTTACAAGCATTTATGGGACATAGCGGAGTTAGATGTTACTGATTTGGTGTTAAATATTCTCAATGATAGACGAGACCTAGCAAGTATTAACCAAACTCACATAATTTTGATTCCCAAAGTTAAAAATCTTGTTCATTCTAGTGAATTTAGACACATAAGTCTTTGCAATATGATTTTTAAAATTGTTACAAAGACAGTTGCAAATAGACTAAAAAAATCATGCCTCATATTATTGGTGATTGTCAAAGTGCTTTTGTTTCCAATAGACTGATATTCAATAATGCTTTGATTTCCTACGAATGCTTTCATTATTTGAAGAAAAAAGACTTTGGAAAAAAGGGATACATGGGTCACAAATTGGTCATTAAGGTCTATGATAGGGTGGAATTAGAGTTTCTAATTCATGTCCTTGCTTTTGTGGGTTTCCCGAATGAATGGATATCTCTTATTATGAATTGTTTCTTTTGCAGTAATGGTGAATGACAGTCCCCACATAGTTTTCCAACATGAAAGAGGCCTTAGACTAGGTCATCCTCTATCACCTTGTTTATTATTTGTGTTGAAGCTCTTTTTATGCTTATCTAGAAATCAATTGAGTTAAGGGGCACTTCATGGAATAAAGGTGGCTCAAACAACACTAATGATTTCACACATATTATTTTGCAGATGATAGCATTATACTTTCATATTCTCAAAAGAGGCTTCCAGACAAAAATAAATTCCAATAAATCTGAACTATCTTGTAGCTGAAATGTGCCTAATACCATATTTGATGAGCTTACTTAGCTTTTGGAGGTAAATGCAGTGGGTAGTCATGATAAGTATTTGGGTCTCATAACTCTTATTGAAAGATCTAACTTTCAGATTTTTAAATTTGTTTGGGACAGAGTTTGGAAAAAGCTCAAAGGTTAGAAGGGTTGGAAGGAGAAGGTATTTTCCAAGGCTGGAATAAAGGTTCTAATTAAGTTTGTAGTCCAATCAATCCCCATCTATGTTATAGGGTGTTTCCTCCTACCTCAATCAATTTACCATGAGATTGAAACTCTTATTGCTCATTTCTTTTAGGGTGACAATGTGGACGAGAAAAAGATCCATTGGATTAACTGGAAAAGACTCTCTATATACAAGAAAGAAAGAGCTTTAGTTTATAGTTTATGAAAGCTTTCAACATAGCCTTGCTAGAAAAACAATGGTGGCGCTTAATGACAAATGGGGGATCTTTGATGGTTGAGATGTTAAAAGCAATGTATTTCCCTAAGTCAGTCTTACGGGGAGCAAATAAAGGTTTTAAGCCAAGTTATATGTGGACAAGTATCATGGAGGCGAAATGGGTAATGGAAGAAAGATGATTTTGGAGAGTAGGTGATGGGAAAATATTAAAGTCTTGAAAGATAAATGGATCCCTCATCTTCCTAGAGGCCACATTACTCCTAATAATAGGGCATGGCAAAGATGACCTACTAGCGAATGACTTGATTAGAGTTAAAGATGGCAAGTAGAATTTTGAACTCATTCAAAACACTTTTCCACTATATGTAACTAAGGTTATATTGGCTATATCAATCCCTCTATCTTAGTTGCGGGACTTTCAATACTGAAAGTACACTTCAAATAGGATTTATTCGGTGAGATCCGGGTACCACGTTGCTCGAATAAGGCTTTTTCCAACTGAATCATCATATGGTAACCAAGGCGACAATCAAAAAAGAGTTTAAAGTGGAGATGTGATACCAAAGTGTAAGAATTTGGTTTGGAGAGCTTGTTCCAATATATTGCCGATGACTTGTAATCTAGAGGCCAAGAAAATTTCATTAGAGTTGTTGTGTCCATGGTGTGGTCAGGAAAGAGAAACAATCATTCATGCTTTGGTGAAGTGTGGGGTAGCTCATAAATTATCATTTGCATTGCCCTTGGGCCTGAGAAATGATATGACGAATTACAACTTCTTCCAAGAATGGATTTTTGAATGCGTGATGAGGGTGGAAGATGAGATAAAGGAGATGCTTGTAACAATGAGTTGGACAATCTACTTTTCCTGGAACCAACTCATGTTCCAGGGAAGGAGGAGGGATACCCACCAAGTCCTTCAAAAGATGTTCAACAATATGAAAAATAGGAGATAAAGAAGACAAGTTGAGCAGCCCAAACCCACTTGATCATGAGGAGATAGTCCGCTAGAAAGTGAAAACACAATGAACACACTACAAATAAACCAAGAGGGGGGTGAATTGGTTTAAAACAAATATTTAAAATTTTTCTAAAACAAATTGCGGAATTTGAAATCTGGATCGTATCACTTAATTACCTTTTAAACACCAAAACTTTTCTTTCAATCAAGATCAACCTTGATATGCATGTAATGACAGAAATATTTTCTTTGCTAATAATATTTTGATTACCTAAATACAAGCAATGAAAGATATACAGAATTAGAACAAAAGACTTAGCAATTTATATTGGTTCACCTCACTAACATGGAGGCTACATCCAATGTCTTCCAACCAACACTAGGTTAGAGTTTTCACTATATCAAAATATCCTTTACAAGCAATTTACAAGTGATTATCTTTATCAACCCTAGATAAAGAATCTGAATTCTAAAACACTATTAGAAAACAAATCACAAAGATCCTGAGAACCCTACTCAGATCTTCAACCCTAGAGAACCCTACTCTAGAAAGCTTGAAAAGAAACACTTTGATATATCACAACAGAATTTTAATACACAGAAAATTCTAAAGAAAGATTCAAGAGACACAACCTGTGATCCTTCAATGTATGAATGAATGAATGAATTTACCAATCAATCAGGTTGTATGCAATTTAAAGCTCAGAATCAAACTCTTGAAAAAACCTTCTTTTCTTTAACACATCTTTTCAAAAAACTTAGAAATATTGATCTCACAAGATGTGTTTCACACTCAGAACAAATAAGTATCTTGGACACTTAGAAAGCTTAGTATCTTTTGGGTAAGTCACACATATGCTCAAAATAATTCGTTCAATGTCTATTTATAAAGAGCAGACCCATAAAGCTTTATATAAAACTTATTTAACTGAAAGTAATCGATTAAAACGATAGTGTAATAAATTATTTTACCATATGCAATCGATTAAAATACCAGATAATCGATTAATATGTTCTTGAGCTTCCTGGAAAATTTTCATGAACAAGATAATCGATTAATACGCAATGTAATTGATTAAAGCAGTCTTCATGTATGTAAAATAAGGTGTGATAATCGATTACATAAGACTGGTAATCGATTAAACTAGTAAAGCTCAAAATATGAAATAAGCATGTGTAATCGATTATTGATTATGATAATCGATTAAACCAGTAATGCATCAAGACTAAAGAACTAAGATAATCGATTACATAACATGGTAATCGATTAAAACAGTGATGCATGATTTTCATTTTGCAATATGTAATCGATTAATATGTTCTTCATGGCTTTTCCAGATTTAGAACAAAAGCCTTTAGTCGATTAAAACACTGTGTAATCGATTAAAATATTAAATTTTCATTTTTCAAAAACTTAACCATGAGAACTTGGATTCTTGTAAAATCATTTGAACAACTTTAGTGCTTTAACCAAAAACATGTATGCATGAGGATGAAAATGCAGATGCAATGCAAGGATCACAAGGCAATGTACTTGAACCACTTAGACAAATTACTGAAAATACTATTAATACACTGCAAATGAACCAAGAGGGGGGGTGAATTGGTTCAAACCAAATACTTAAAATTTTTTGAAACACTTTGCGGAATTAAACTCAGAATCGTATCACAAAATCACCCTTTTTCAAATACAACAATCTTTCTTCACCCAAGATCACCTTTTGGTTATGAAAGCAATATCAGAAAAATGTTTTCTTGATAATCAAACTTGATCTCACAAAGACATACAATGAAATATACATAACCTTAAACAAGAGACAAGCAAATATACTGGTTCACCTCTCAACCTTGGAGGTTACATCCAGTTCTTCCAACCAAAACCAGGTTAGAGTTATCACTATATCAATAATTCTTTTACAAGCAGTTTTAAACAGACAACCTTTGTCAACCCTAGACAAAGAAGCAGAAATTTAAACCCTATAGACTTCTAGTGGTCAAGATCTAGAGAACCCTTCCCTGATCTTCTCTCTAGAGAACCCTTCTCTAGATTAACAGCTCAAAAGAAATAAAGATATACAAGAAACACTTCTTAATACACAAAAACAAAACTCTAATAAGAATTCAAGATATACCACCTATGATATTTTCAAATGAATGAATGAATGAATGAATGAGAAATGTTACCAATCACCAGGTAGAATAAAATCCAAAGCTCAGAATCATACTCTTGAAATTCTTCTTTCTTTACAACATTTTCTCCAAAGAACTCATAATTCTTGATCACACAAGAAGTAGCTTGAATACAGAGAAAAACAGTATATGGGCACTTGTGAAAGCTCAGAAAACTCTTGGGTAAGTCACTCTTGTATTGAGTAAGTCGTACAATGTCTATTTATAAGAAAAAGACTCACCAAGCTTTATAAAAAAATATAGTTAACTGATAATAATCGATTAATTCGCTAGAGTAATCGATTAAATTGCTAATGTAATCGATTAAAACAAATAGATAATCGATTAAACTGTTCATCAGCTTTCTGGAAATATTTCAAGAACTAAATAATCGATTAATCCGTACAGTAATCGATTAAGTCAGTAAAGCTGAGTTTCACAAAATAGCCTATGTAATCGATTACTGAAAATGGTAATCGATTAAACCCGTATGCATCATTTCAAAATGAGTTAAGATAATTGATTACTTAAGTAGATAATTGATTATCCCAGTAATGCATATTTTTCTAAAACTCTATGTAATCAATTAAAACAATCATGTAATTGATTAAACTGTTCTTCAAGGCTTTTCCAGAAAAGATAGAATGTCTTTAATTGATTAAAGTGTTTGTGTAATCGATTAAGTCAGTAAGAAATGTTTTTTAAAGAACTTAGCCTTTTAGAACTTATTTTCATGAAAAACCAATTTGATTCCTTTTATGAATTGCAAATATGAATGCATGATCATGTGAATGCAAACGCTGATGAAAGATCACAAGGCTTTTTAACTTGAACCACTTAGACAAATTTACCAATGCCATCAAATGATTGGGCATGTAAAAAGCTAAAACAAAACAAGTCTTTTAATCCTTGGTTCAATCTCCTTGCTGCTTCCTTTAAAGTCAACAATTACAAATGCTTCAAATTGATTGGGCATGTAAAAAGCTAAAACATCAAGCCATTACTTCATCCTTGCTTTAATCTTCTTGCAGTTCCCCCTAAATCCAACAGAAAGCTCTTGAAAATGGCTACTATAAGGTAAATTTTGATGCATCAGTCGAAAAGGAAATAAAATCTAGAGTGGGGATGATAATCCGAGATAATGAAGGACTTATCATTGTTGCAACCACAATTTTCGAAGAATCTGATCTCTGCTGAGAGAAGTAGAGGCTTTTGCATTTAGATGGGTTGTTAACATGGTTGCAAACCTCCTACATTGTTGGTGCTTAATTCAAGACAAACTGTTTGCAAGTATATCAGGTGTGGGAAAGTATGTAGAACAATGGAAGTAGTCTTTTTCATTCTTTGATAGAGAGTGGTAGAAAGAGAACACCAATTTTTTTTTGTCTTTCACAAAGAGACAAGGGAATATTCTTGGCCATTGTTTAGCCACTTTGACTTTTTTTGAGTTACAAAGATGCTAGTTGAAAAGTTTCCAACCAAATTTGTTTATGTCTTTCACAAAGAGACAAGGGAATATTTCCTTTTTGTTTCAATAAGATCAACATCTTAACTTTAAAAAAAAAGAACTTCATGAGCAAATTGCAAAAACTTCTCCTAAGGTTTGAAACAATTACACAAACCTCATCTCCTTTTTTAATCCCTACAAAAACACCCCTAAAAGTTCAATATACATTACACTAGGCCCCCCTTACTGATTAACACTCTTAGATGTTTTAACAGAAATGAGTCATGTGCACCTCACATTACTTTTAATAATTTTTGTTTCCTAAAAAGCCCTATCTTTCATTTTTTTAAAGCAAGGTACCAAATTACATTCGGTCGTAATTTGATTCTCTCTTTCTTCAATTATTCCTACGCATGCCCCAAAATCCATGGTACACAGTAGCCATCAATGGCGGTACAAATGATGTCCCCCTAATTTTACATTAAAGTACTCTATTGAAGCGTCATTGGGTGGGACCTTTCTTTCTGCAATATTTTGTTTAATTTAATGTAACAAAATATTGCATTCGCATCTAAAAACCATAAAGCAATTTAGCAAATTGAATGTTGAAATCCCCCAACAATAATAGCTAATAGTATGCGAAAACCATAATGTATAACAAATTCCTAAACATAAAGCTAGGATGAAACCTCAAAGACAATCCAAAATTGATTATGTTTTCATATTTATCATTTTCCAGAAATTAGATCTACTCATTAAAAGTAACATTTTTCTTCAATAAAAACTTGAAATCAAAGCTCACACTCTAGTAAATCCCTTCTTGGTCTTTTCCCTTGTAAAATTTCTTTGAGATGAGAAACACTCATGGTTGCTTCAGAAAAAAACATTCTCGATTTGTTCAACCATAGTGAAGGGTGTTGATGAGAGTATTCGGAAAGTTGTAGAATAGAGTGTTTGAATCATTGTGGACTCTGTCTTCAACTTCACAATGACGGTGTGCTCTGTCATATGAACCGCTCAAACACTAGCACTTTGTTCTACTTCATTCCCACATCGAGCCGTCAACAACATCACTCAAGCATCGCTACACCTTGTCTTTTGAAGTTTCAAAGGGAAGAGTGAAGGACTTAAGTGAGAAGGGCATAATGGAAATAACACAAAGAGAGAATGACTTTTTTAATTTTTATTATTTAACAGTGTTGCCAAAAGGAGGTATAAGTAATATACACAAGAAAAGGGAAAACTTTTGTAATTTTGTTAAACTTCAGGGGAGGTCTATGTAATTTACTCAAACTTCATTATTTATCTATTTATATATAAGTAAAATTTACTTGAACAAATATTTGTTATTGATCAAAGATTCAGTTTTCTGATAGTCATTAGATTTTTTTTTTCTTTTTGACAATTGTATTTAATGAAAAAATAATTTGCTTATATTAGTGCTATTAATATATAACTTTGATAACTAAAAATTAATTTTCATATTTATCTTAAATAATAACATGCTACTTATTATATAATTTGAATATTATAATTAAATATTAATTTTGATAATTATTGTATTAAGTAGTGTAATTTAAATATTATATTGTTATCTATGCACATATTTAAATTTAGTTATTTTAAAATATATTTCAAGAAAAAAAATAATTTAAAGTTCCAATTTTAAAAATACATAATTAAATTTAAAATAATTCATAATATGTAATAATTAAGGATACAAATTAATAAATTAAGTATGATGTATAAATATATCAATATAATTTATTTTTATATTTAGTTATTAAAATATATTTTTGCAAACAATAATAGTTGAAATTAATCATTTAAAATAACTAAAGAGTTGATCAATACTTTAATCCACGATTTTAGTCCTCCTATAAATTCTAATAAATGATTTTAGTTTTTTTTTCACGATTTTTTGTCTCCTTATTTAAAAATTCACAATTTTAGCTAAACCCTCAATTTTTAATATATTTTCTTTCATTTATTTGGGTTCAATTGAACCCTAGAACTGATATATTCATTTAATGTATCATAAAAATAATTTAATTAATTATAATATAATAAATTAAAAATATAAATGTATGCAAAATTAAACACTGAATCAAAATTACAAATTTTTTAAAAAGGGGAACCAAAATCTAGGAAAATAAAATAGGAGGACCAAATTCACCGATTAAAAATTATAAGAGAACAAAATGATAAGTTAGCTTAATAATAATAATAACAATAATAATAATAATAGACAAATTTTATTGCATTGATAAAGGGTTTAATTTAATCGGTAATGAGATTAACAAAATCAAACATCAACAAATCACATAATTAAAACTAATATATTCAAAATGAATAAAATATAATTTCAAAAATTAAATTTAGAAACATTAAAAAATTATTAATTATAAAACTTATAGTAATACAATAACAAAAATGAGTACTCAATTTAAATAATTTAAAATTTATGTTTATTATACTTTTTAATTTGTGCATTTCATATAAGTATTACATCACTGTTATTATGTTATTATTAAGAGCAAGAACAATCAAAATAAATTTTAATAGGTTTTTTTTTTTTAAGATAACATATGTTCAATTAAAAAGATAATTAATTGTATTACTGTAGATATAATTTTTTATATAAATACTAAATATAAATATAAAAATTATATATTTTAATCTAATCCCGTGCATCACACGAGTTTAAAATATAGTGACATATATTATACACTTAATGTCTAATTAAGTGTAGCGCATACTCATGAATATAGATTTACGTGCTTAAATAATCTTTTTTTGTTAATGTTTTTCGATAAAATGTTATTTAGATAAATACATTTACATATTAATTTTGAGAATAAGTTTTTATATAAATACATTTACGTGCTTAAATATATTATTTTTAAAATACTCATGTGGATAACTAGTTTTATCAAAGATATTTATTTTTCTTTTCACAAAAAATTGGAAAACATGGAGAAGAACATCTTTTTTATTTTTTTTCTTTGGGATGTAGTTTATCTTTTTATTTGAATAAGATTAATCCACATAAATAATAAAAAATGTTGAGAACCATAGCTAAAATATAAACATTGAAGAAGCACTACAACAACTCCTTATTGCATAACTACTGTCTTGGAAACTATGTTGGCACACTATTGGTCTCCTAGCGGATGTTGCATAATTTTGCATCAAAACAACTCATTAGATCAAGGTACCTTTTTAAGTATATCATTTGATATATTTTTGTCCTTGCGTAGGAGACAATTCAAGGCTTGATAAAATGCTAAATTACATGTTTAAAATCTGATTTAAGACTGAAAAAACTAAGATGGAAAATGAGGCTAAATTAGTACATTAAAAATATGATTTAAGACCAAAAAAATTAGATTTAGTTTCATGCTTCAAGTTTATGTTATTCACTAGAATGTCATGCCAAATCAAATCTATGAATGTGATGTCTTAAGTATATAGATAACTTTATTTTTCTCTACCAAGATCATTAGAGATGGCTCAATAAGCATGCACTAATGTGTTTAACTTTGCTATATGTTATTATTTTACTGCATATCCTGACTATATTATTTTAGGAAATGATGACAATTAATGTTGACAATAGGGAATCAAAACTTTGACTTGAGACTATAGTGAAAGTTTTCATTGATATCACGGTTGAAGAAAGTACAAAAGGAAATATGTAAAATGATGTGTTTCACTCTAGAACATGAAACTCATTGGCCTAGAGGTTGAATTCCATAACTAATCATTCTTATAAAAACAAACAACTAAAGACAGATGCATAGGTTGCAAGCTTTATATCATGAGTTCTCTTTACTCTTATAACACACTGGATTTGGATGGAATACAGAAACCAACAACATAATATCTCTCAAATCATCCACCTAGTTGATCAACAACATAATTGGTATATTAATCTTGGTTTGAATGACAATCATTTCAATTATTTAATTCTGGTTAAATTAAAAACATTGTGCAAACTTGAAGAAGGAAAAAAAAGACACAAAAAATTATTCACCACCAACAAAATTGATCCTGGTCTTTGCGTATAACCACTTTGAAGGTAGTCTCAACATTAGGATCCTCCACGAATAATTATTTCAGAAGACAAAATAAAAATAAATAATATCATTAGTTGTTGAATATGAACATCATATTGTTAATAATGTTAAAATTATATTACATGATAATAAACATTAGCTAATAATACATATTTATTATTAATTAATTAATTGATTAATACTATTTGTAATGGTAATATTGATAACCACAGAACAAAGAATAGTTATAATTAACTAATAAATTATAATATACTTTTACTTTTAATTATGATTATTCATAATATTCATGAATATGTTACAACAAAATAAATTATTTGCATACCATCACTCAATATAAAGTATATGAATTTAGTATCCTATAGTGCCTTAACAAATTATTTTTATTAAGTAATGTTTTTATAGGTCTTTTAAGTCTTTTCTTCTTCTTGTTTTTCTGTTGATGTTTCTTCTCCTGGTTTTATAAAAATTCTTTACCAGATTCTATATAAGTACTGCTAATGCCTCTAGGAAATAGTACTTCATCTTGACTACTGTTCTGAACCAATGTGACTTCAATCCCTTGAAGGACAAACAACTTATACCTATAGGCCACTTTGCGTGCACTTTGAACAAGACTATTATTTCTTGTGGTAGAAATGAATAGAGACGTTGGTCTTCCTTCGATGACTGATTTACTTTGAGAGACAAAGTTGGTTAGGTCATAATAGTCTTCATCATTTTGTTTCATTGACTTTAGTTTGAATCCCAGTTTAAAGATTTCATCAGGATGCCTCATGTCCAAAATATATAAAGCTTCTCGTATGTCTTTTTCATTTTTCCTGTACGCAATCTTTTCAGATTCAAATATTTTTCCTTCCAATTTGTTTTCACCATCTACACGATAGACTTTGCACCTTTCACGTGTCCGAGCATTACTAGGGCATTGAATTGGGTTATATGGACTCTTGCATCAGTGTCATCTGGTAATTTGAGTTTAGGCACAACTATATAATAAAATATAACAAGTAATTGTTATGTACGTAGGTAATTCCATTGATTTTGAGGACAAAGGAACCTCCCAAAACAAATAAAAATGATTCTAAGTTTTTGCCTAATATTCATGAATATGTAAATAGGATTGTTGTCATGTTATTACTAATAACAGTAAAAATACTTTTGTCAAAAAAACAGAAATGACCAACATAGACTGTTATTCTTCATGGTTAATGAAAAATATTGTTCTTCATTTAATGTGACACAAAAAAAAAGTGATTTGGAGATTTTCAAACTATAGAGTATTGTAAGAAAATAATATATATATATAACTGCATAAGTCGGTTAATCAGTCAAGATCAATTCCATTACATATTAAAGGGTGTGTCATATGGATATATCATATCTTATCTAAAGTTTGTATTAACTATGGAAAGTATCGATACTAATGACTTTAAACTATCATTATATGTTCAGCTTTATAACCCAATCCATCCTCCCCCAATCTATCACCACTGATTTCCGGTCTAGTTGACACAATTCATGTTGTAATCATGAACATACAATATCTTAATAGTCTCTTTTCACTCAAGACTTCTTAAGGTATTTCCATGAAGAAAGAGATCTAGAATTTAACACCCATCCATGGATCTGTGCACTAGAATTCATTAAATCTCAAGGTGAGATTTTGTAAATATATCAATCATTTAACATTCACTCTCTTAAATGATAATTGAATTGTTATAATTGTAGGATTGGTGAATCCTAAGTGTGTCATTCATGGAAAAACTTTGATGTGTAACACCTTAAATTTTTTTATAAAAATATTGTTTTAAAAACTCATTAAATAATAAATTGTGTCGAATACGCGTTGTTAAATTAAAATTTTTCTTTATTGCAAATAAGAAGTAAATAATTGGACATAGATAAGTAGCGAAATAATAAACATATACATTCACTTTACCAAAAGCATAATCATACGTACTAAGCCTTAATGACCCTTACGATACATAAGAGTGTGTTGAAATAATTACAATTATTTTGCCAAAAGATAGAGTTTCCACTGCCCCACAAAATAATATACAATATCACCAAGAGTATTAATACATCACATATCACGAAACTAAGTATAGAAATCTTCCCACCCCAAACATACATAAAAAAGGGAAAAACAATCCTACACTTAAGAAGTCACTACCCAAGACCCAATACTACCTAAGACGAACATATCCTTAGAAGGGTCACTCTCATTTTTCGAGGAATCGCACTCCTCGTTGGACAAAACCATATCTTCCTTGGATATCTCTTCACCACAGACCCCCAATAGAACGCAATCTCGGATGGCGTGAGATCCTCATTGTCGACGAAATCTCCTGTATCCTCAAAGACCTTGACAGTCGTATCCTGACAAAAGGTAGATCTAGTGGCCTTCCAATTAGCATCATGCCTAAATAATTGCTACAAGAATCGCAGTGGGTTGTTTTACCGCTCAAATCCAAAGTAAGCATAGTAGGAAATGGTATGGTTAATATCACGCTAAAGGGTATGCTTGATTGATGGTTTTTAGTTTAATATTTTTCTATTCTTCTTAGATTATTTGATTTCTCTTGGACTTTTATTTTCTCACTTTAACTCCATTTTTGTCTTAGGAAAATAATTGGGCTTAATTGATGATTGTTGCTTATTTTCAAATTTTTTACTTACTTGACTTATCTTCCTTGTGCAGGACCTAAAGAATTCTACAGAACTCCAAAGGGAGCATTTGAATATTCCTTGAAAAGATAAGGAAAAGAGCTACAATTTTTGTCAGAGATAAGTAGAGGTCAATTCTATCATTTTGAGGGTCATTTTAGGCTTGGAAGTCAGAACCTTTGCGTTTGAGCTTTGGGCTGCGAGTTGGGCTTTCATTGATGTAATTAGCATAATTAGTTATATTACATGGGCCTAATCAGGGTCCATCCTTTCCTACTAACTCAGTCACTATATATTAGTATATTTAGTTAGTTAGTTAGTTACTTCATTTGGTACAAACAGAATTGTTAAGCTTCTTGTGCAAGTTTTTAGAATTAAAATCTTTTATATTTTTTTCTCAATTGTTCTTCAGTTTTCTTCTTCATACCATTTTTGTTCTTCTATTTTCTTGTATAAATTTTGTGGCTCTTCCACTGATGATGATCATGAAAGGCTAAATAATTAATCAATCCAAGGATCCAGTCCAAGCAAGGATAATTTGAGTTTTGGTTTGGTATTTCAATTTTTGTGTGAATGTTCATTTTCTTCTTCAATCCTCTCTTTGATTTTCATGATTATGAATGCATTTAGGATTGAAAACAGATTAGGTTATGGATTCATTTCCTAATTTTGAATTATAATCACAAATTGTTTGGATGATATTTCAATCTGGTTTGTAATGTTAATTGATTTAGGAGTTAATTCAATTGAATTGCTTCTAATGATATTGAATGAACCTTCATAATATGATCATTATCTGAGAATTATTATAATTCGCATTGCTTGGTTTGGTGAATTGGATTGATATTCTTGAATCTATTTTACAACATTTTTTTTATCAATTATGTCAGTTTCTACATTTTGCTTCAATTTAAGTTTGTGTTTCTGCACTTATTGTTCATTGTCTGCAAACTATTTGATAAAAGTCCCCCTGTTGTTTATCAATGAATTGAAGTTAGAACCAAATTGATTGTATCGCTGAGTTGACCTAGGTTAATCATGTGCTACATAGTTAGCGTAGTTTTATTTGTTTTGTAATGATTCGACATTAGTTATCGATGCTCGAATAAAAAGTGGTATGTAGCATGTGCCTTTATGGTGATAAGTGGCATTTGGGGTTCATTTAATAGCAAACGTAGTGTCAGATGCCTCTAAAATAAGCGTGGAGGCATGCCTCTTCCTCCACTGTGTAGTGGTAGCTAAATCTACTAATCCATGTGAACACCCTCCTTGGATACTCCATGACCACCTCTTGAAATTGGTGGTTGCAAGGGTGAGTCATTTGCTCCTTAAATAATAAGAAATAGCAAACCAAACCAAAACATACAATCTACATAGCCATCGCATGTGGTTATCTAAACAAACAACACTCTTGCGTCCGAAGCGCATAACTATCACACTTATTTCATAATGGGGCACAATTACTACCACTAAGCCTCCCAGGTCATGGTGGTTTTACATTTTCATATGGATGACAGTTAGGAGGGATTGCCATCTACTGATACAATGTACATTGATCCCCAACTCCCAACTCAAAAAGTATAGTCTCGAAGCCCGTCAGAAGTAGCAAAGTGAGACCTTAAAGCTTCACACGCCAAATGAGTGCATCAAGTGCCAAGTAGTCACCACTCACTGATTCTCCTAGGTCCCATGAACCTCTTTGCCCACCATATCATAGTGTATTTCTGTCCATCATCCACTTTCTCAATGTAATCTCACTATTCACAAATGACATAGAGCCTTCGATTCCTTATTCCTCATTTGATCCTCCTGTCATATCACATGTGTAACCATCGTGCCACGTACAACAATTTTATTTAAACATTCAAATGACAAGAAAGAACACAAGGTTCAAACATACGTACTACTCTCAGGAAATCACTCACAATCTCTCAAGTAATAAAATAACACGTATTGCATCGACTCACAAACGACATAATGGCTAAAAACACAATCAACCAATATTTAAAGCAAACAATTTGTCGAGGGTCGGACACCCCTAAACCCAATCCTAGAGCGCGTACAAAAAAGATAAATAATATCAAAATATAATTTCACATGCCACATATATATATTTTGTCGGGTTTCACCCTTTCACGATCTTACTCATATTCAGTGACTATCCTAAGGTTCCAGTGTTGGGAATGCTCTTTATACAAAAGCTATTGGCTTAAGTGTATGGCAATGACCCAAGAAACCTAGGTTTAGGTTTCTTAGTCTCTTATATATAATAATCCTATTTGCTCTAGAAAAAGATGTGAGTTGTCATCATCTCTCTAAAATAGAAAAATGTCCACACACTTTCCCTCTCCTTTATTCAAGAATAACACAAAAGATTTGTCATTCGTAGCTGATTAAGGAGGATACGAGAGGACTCACCAAAGACAAAGGATAATATTGCTTTCACGCTTCAAGAGGTTGTTAGACTTTTGGCAACCGTACCAATTGTCGTTGTAAGTTACAAAATTTATAAAAGTTCGTCTCCACAGGGACTTGTGCTACTTAGTTTTTCCAAATAAAACTTAACAATTTAATAGTTATTTACAACGAGTATGGTCGAAGTTTTGATGGTTTTACGAAAATAACGAAAGATTACGGAAGATTACAAAAGCTGATAAAACAATTTTAATTAATTCAAGAAAAGCATAGGATTGAGTTTCATCATTCATACCCTCAGTATCCAATTAATATTACCATGTATAAATCATTTTCTATTATTATTGATGCACACATTAATTCACCTTGAATCGATCCCTCGCAATCGAGTTCTAAGGATATTTATCGAATATCGATCCCTCGCATACAAAGTAAATAACCCACCATTAAAATCATAATCGTGTGCTATTTGCAATCTAAACGTTATGCTCTATCCTTAGCAACATAACGTAAAGAGTAAAATTATTCAGTTCAAATTCTAAGAGTACTTCCCAGTTAAACTTAGAATCCAATTTCATGT
>QARZ01000599.1:98455-128290 GCA_013407115.1 Glycine latifolia | reverse complement strand
TATTCAGTTCAAATTCTAAGAGTACTTCCCAGTTAAACTTAGAATCCAATTTCATGAAACTAGTGATCAAGTAGAATCAAGCATTAAGAACAGAATAAAATTACCAATTATAAATAGAAAAGACTTATGCATAAATAAATATTAAAAGAGATACTTAAGAGTAGAAGATTACATCCAATCCTTTAAGAGAAACTAACCAAGTATGGAGAGAACCTCCTCAAGAGAAGAATTGATGAAAGACCCCATCACCGCTTCTTTCCGGCAAAGTCTCCACACTAATCCTTACCTCTCTCACTTTCCTAACCTACTTACTACTACTATTTAACCTCCTAAGCTAAGGAACAAGCTTAAGACAAGAAAAGAATGAAGAATGGAAAATGAAAAGGGTGTCTTTTCTCCTTGGGGTGCATGGCTATTTATAGGGAGGCTGGCTGCTTGAGTCCACTCGCCCAGGCGAGTGTTTTTGCCTGTTTCTACTCGCCTGGGAGAGTTTAATGCCCACTTGCATGCCTACTTGCTGATCCACTCGCCCAGGTGACCAAAATACACATGAGTCACTCGCCTGGGCGAGTTAAAACAACTTTCTGGATGACTCCACTCGTCTGGGCGACCAAATAACACTAGTTCCACTCGCCTGGGCGAGTTAAAGACTTAATGATGAAGAAAGGTCATGGGCCTGGACGAGTTCTGGGCCTGTTTTGCTTGTAACACCTCCCAAGTTTACTTGTTAAGCCCTTTTTGCTTGCTTCGCTTTTTCGGAAGCCTCAGAACCTATCAAAATACAAAACATGATTGGATTAATCTTCCAAAATATAGAAACAACATTCATACAAGTAGTAAATACTATGTAACTAGGTTTTAGGGCAAGTTTATAGACAAAGTTATTGAAATCGAAAGATAAGTGCCAGTATTGTAAGCTTGAATTTAACTAAAATAGGGCACTTATCAGTAATTATCTTCTTTTGATTAGAAAGACAAAGATTATTTTATAACATTCAAACGTAGTAGGTCCAACACGCTTCTGCAGATTCTATGGAATCCTTCATCTAGACCATATACAATTTACAAGAAATAGATAAATAATGTCAGAAATCGCATGCTTAGGTTTATTCATTCAAAACAATAACAATTTAGTACAAAATGTCTAGCATGTTCTATTACGTCATTCAAAAGTACAAAACATAAAGTGTCTAATTTTCACAATTTTATCGGTTTAAATCTATTGTCATGTAATTTTGTCAGAGATCAATTTTAATGTTCCTTACTACTTTCTGAAGGTTTTTCTTTGTTCTAAATTCATTTTAAGCTTAAAATTATTAAATTAGGTCATCTGGAACTCTAAAATCAATATGTAGTTCAGATTCGCCAAGTTTGCACTCAAACTATATTCTAACTTTTTGGGTGCTCTAAAAATTGATTTTTCTCAAATCTTACAAGCTACCTACATTTTAATACCTAAAAAAATCATTTTTAAGGAAAAAGTAAAGAAAAACAGCCTATATAGCAGTACAAACCAATTCAAATTCGCACAAAAAATCATTTTTCCCAAAAAATCTCTTAAATTTGTTTTGCTCGTTTCTCTAGAAAATTCCATTTTAGGTTTAAGTCAAACCCTAGGTTTTAATACACAAGGAACTCATTTTTGGCATCAAAATTGCAAGAAAAACAAGCCAGTATATAGATACAGTACAGGGCAGCAAGTACAAAAACTTGAAATAGCATGTTCAACAACAATAGTGGATTCAAGGTTTGGAAAGACCCCGTTTTCCTCTTGATGAAACTCACAAAATTTTTGAGAGAAAAAAATGAAGATGTTCAGCTTTCAAAAGGTTTCCCTTCATGAGTAAAAATGAAAATTTTAAATTACTAGAGAAGATAGAACAAGAAAACAAAGGGAAAATCAAGTCTAGAATGGAGAGTGTAAATTATTTATCTAAGCTTAATGGATCAATGACTCAAGGCCACTAGGAAAAACTTGGAATAAAATGAAAATGGAGTTCCCTAGCTCTCCCAACTAGCTCGTGAGAAATGAGGATGAATGGCCAAGTTTTGAGTTTTTTGACAAGTTTAAGAGAACTTGTTGGAGAAGTTTTGGTGTTGGTTCCAATGTTATCACGTAATCACATGTTATTAGTCATAACATTACTACTTGATTGGCCTTGGTTCAGCCCATGGAACTGTGACACTCCTTGCCTCAATTGGGTAGTTTTTGCTTCGCAAAACTACCAAAAATGGAATGGATAAGATTTGCAAAAATGGGTATTTTTGCTTTTTACAAAAATTAGTAAATTTTATCTTAATTGCCTTGATTATTACACTAATCTCCCTAGGAATGTGTACCAGAGTAAACCTCACACAAAGATCACTCTCACATAAAGTTAAATTACACTATCGCTTAGTGCGCGGTGCAATTTCGCTACTGATGGCATTTTCGTTCAAATAGTTTCCAAATTTCTACCGACTAAATCAATTATTTATACTAAAAATAAATATGACTAAAACGAAACTTATATAATAAATATTATACAGAGAATAAATTAAATCACATATGCATATAATTAAATTACACAGTGCATAATTTTCACTTTCTAGTCCTTAACAGTGTAATTTTACATCGTAGAAAAATAAATTAAGAAGGAAATTTCAAGGTGTTACATGATGTCCATTGACTTGAGTTTCAAACATGTGCCTTTGATGGTTGTTTTTGTCAAGACTTTTACCACAAACGATTTGGGATACATAATAGTTACTCTCAAAGTAATTAACATTTATTCCATCTTACAAGACTACAGTGTTTTTGTACACATTTTATTAAATACGACTTTAAATATAGGATCCTACAAGTAGTATTAATGATAGTGTCCAATGAAAAATCTTACAAACTAAAGATTATGGAAAACATAGTTATTGTGTAATGACCTAAAATTATTCTAAATGTTATATTTTTATTTGGGTTAAATTTAAAGAATCGTTAGATATTTTATTTTTTTTAATGAGAGGATCCTAGTATAATATTCTAAAACGTATAATTTATAGAAGTTATAGAAGTTGTTAAAATAATATATATTTCAGTAGTCACAGTCCATTTTTATATAGATATTTTCTTTTGTTTAGTACACCATAGACCTTAGCTACTAGAAAAACACCTCAGTCACACTAGTTAGGATTATTATTTATGTACAAAACTTATAACCCATGTCTTCATTTTCAGAAGATCTCTCCAATGCTTTCTTCTTCGCTGACCAAGCTAATTGGTTCCATGGTTGGGTTTGGGTAGGCACGAACGAACTGTAGGAATGGGTCATTATGATTAAACAGTCCATTAAGTACAGAAACTGGAAAATGAGTGCCAAAATAAATATATGCAGGTATAACTGGGTGCATGGTTACGACATAACAGTTTCTCTCCTCATCGTTGTACCAACCCAGATCTAGCGCATCAAGGAATATGATGATTGATGCTATCTAGAAATAAAACATGAAACAAATCTAGTGAGAAATAAAATTTCTCAGTAGGCAAAACTAAACCACCAAACACGTTAGTACGTTAGTAAATAGTTATAAAATAATTATGCAAGCTATATGAATGCATGAAATGAATTTTCCCAGGGTGCACATGGCCTCTACATATCGTACTGTATGTAGCTACACCTCGTATTGGATGTAGACGCTGCGATCATCTTACACAAACATGCATGATTTATTCCATGTATCTGCACCTAGTCACTACATATCGTACTGTATGTAGTCTTAGATTATGTCTCACAAATCTTGTACTGGACTTGGAAACATAAATCAACATATCATCAATCAAGATCCATTCATAATAAAATCCATAAGCAAAATACATACCACCTGTTGTCATCATACATACCACAAGTATGGTTAAACCACCATACCTTATTCAAGAAAAATTATATCAGCTTAGGCAGGATAATTGAATATCTTCAAGTTACAGAAGAATCATGTTAGTAGTCTAACTAATAAACCATAATATATCTTCCAAATAATTTCTAATTCTTTTAAATCTTCACAAGAAAAGATCATAACCTAGCATGCATCTTAATCTCCTTTCACTTAATGATAGAGGGCTATCTAAGGATCATGACAGTGCTGGGTTGATATGATGGACTATCTGGCATGGTGGGGGAAGATGGGATGGTGTAGCTGGGATGTTTGTAGCTTGGATGGTTGTAGTCTGGATGGTTGTAGCCGGGTTGGTTGTAGCCGGGATGAGTGTAGTCTGGATAGTTGTAGCCGGGATAGGTGTAGTATGATGGTTATAGTCGAGTTGGTTGTAGCCGGTATGAGTGTAGTCTGGATAGTTGTAGCCGGGATAGGTGTAGTATGGATGGTTGTAGCCGGGTTTTGATATTTTCGCAATTAGGGAAGTCATCACGTATCACCTTACTACTTCATCCTCAAATTTAATCACTCAAGCCTTTGAACCATTTAGCTACATACCATTCAACCTCTACTTCTAAAAATTAATACAAAACAGTCCCATAAAAATATGAACCTACGACCCAAAGGTCATCAAAATCTCTTCCAAAGATCACTAAATATACTTCCAAAAATCACTAATATTTAAGCCTATAAAATCATCACCTATCCTATGGTTAAAAATCAACATTTTCACATCATAAAATAACCTTCAAATGACATGAAATTCCAGCCTAAATAATAACCAAAAATCTGCCCATTTAAGCATATAAGTTAATCCAAACCAATGCTTAACTAGAGATTGAAGTCTAGCATACCTTAAGTGAGTTTGATTTTTGAAATGGACTAAGTAGGTGGTTGCCCTTCTTGAAGAAATTCAAGGAAGAAAGTCTTTATATGGAAGAAAGACGAAAATGGAAGTATATAAGTTTATAGAAGTGGGGCTACGGTCTAAGCAAATAAGGAAATGAGAATTGAAAGCAAAGCACCAAGTGAAAAGCTTATAGGCCGTGGGAGAGAGTTTTGGAGCTAGAGTTATAGTGCAAAAATTTTGAAAGTTCAGCAGCTATTTGTATTAGGTTATTTAGTTAGATAGTAAGTGAATTAATTAGATTTCAACTAGATTAGTATTTAGTTTAGTTACAAGGTAACTATCCTTGAAGATATTATCCTAATCTAATCATGACAATTATTCATTCTTTTATGGTTTAAGTGCACGTGGAGTTTGGCTGAAGATCTACATATCCTTTGCCCAATTTTCTTCAGCTAAATACACAACAATAGGCAAATATATCTGTTGCACCAATTGTTTAATGTTTTAAGGAAAGATTCCATTCATTAAATGACTATGTGGTTAGGTGGAAAGCTTTGTACAAATGACTAATTTTGATTGGTTCTATAATATTTGGCTGAGATCATTCCTTGCACTTAGTCCCCTAAGCTTCCACGTGAATGGTCTTACAAGATGCTTCAAGAATCTTGGTTTCAACTTTGCTCATTACCTTTATTGACTTTGCATTGACTTTGCCTTGACTTTGGTTTACCAAATTTTCTTTCTATTAATTTACTTAGATATGCTTACTCTATGGATGTTTCACGTGAATTACTTTAGAGTATTTATTCACTTCTGATTAGTCCAAATTTTGGCTGAAGATTTGGTTTCTTGGGCCAAACTTCCAAGAGTTGCAAGTTGTGCCCAATCCAAGGGTCAAAAAAGCTAGAATCACTTCATCGAATAGGTTCGTTCATTGTTAATTCTGTACCAATATACTAACCCATAAATTATCATCTTTTAGTATGTTAAACTAGACTTCCTAAGATTTCTAACAAGATATCACATGCCTTATTTGGAGTTGTAAAACTCTAGTTATAACATTTTTAATCTAGACTTCAAAACTGTCAGCAAGCTAAGACATTCCATACTGACATCTCTTATTGTTTTAATTAATGCAAGCAGTACACAACTATATTTATCTGAATTTTTTTTATATATTATAGTAGACATCTAGATCTTTAATTCCATATATCATACACCTAATTTGGATAAGAATCGAGAGAGAAATAAATTTCTCAATTCGGGTAGCAGAAATGGACAGTTTTGGGCAGCTTATGTTCAAATAAATTCTATACTATTCTTTTTGTATCCTACTATCATCACACTTCTATAATTCAATCATAAATAAAAAATAAGATATCATTTTGAGGATGTTACATATTGGTTATGTTCTAGTTCCTAAGCAGGTATTTTACTTTGTTATGCATTTTTGTCTTTGTGTGCCTCTGCAAATATGGATGTGATTTTGTTCAATTATATTATAAACAATATAGGTGATGGTGTTTTATCCCATTCTTTGTTGTTCAAAATTGTATTTGAATATTACAGTAAACAATATTGTCAAGGTATGTTTTTTTTGCATTTGATGCATGAAGTTAATTTCGATGATAACAATTTCAATTGTATGCTCATGTATTGTTATGTTGTTACACAAGTATTTTTTTAAACATGCTTGACCACCTTTGAAAAACTAATATATGTTACAAGCTTCATCATAGCACTAGACAATTAATTTCCAATTATGTTTAAGAGACATGTTTGGAGTTATTCTTTATTTTTTTATATTATATTTTGTATGTATTTTCATCATTATCAGACAATGTAATTATTAAATCATCATTTACTATGAATATTTTTTCACTTTACAACTTCACCAATAATTTACTAACAGGTACCTTCAACAATGAAATTTTTCGTTCAAATAAGATCTATCCCTTTGTTTGAAATATACACTGTACCAGGGAAAGGAAGAGAAAATTTCAAAAATTAGTGTGGATCTTACACCACCAAACTACTTTAAATTAAATCAGGGCCTGTTTGATTTAGTTTGATTTTTTAGTTTTTAAAACTTGTTTTATAAATCAATTTTTAAAAAAAAAATTTTCAAAAAAATGTTAAAAAAATCTCTTCAGCAATTTTATTATGATTTTTTTAGAAATAAAAAAGAAAAAACATGTTTGTTAAATTTGTATCCAAAACGTGTTTTTAAAATTAAAAAAAAAAACTTGTTTGTTTGTATTAATTGTTGGCCCTCCAACTTTTTGACTTTTATGGTTTTGATAATCCAACTTTATGGAGACTATTCTTCATCCCTAAACTTTTTTTTCGTTCAGTGTTTTGGTTCTTTTGTCCATTTTAGCCGTTAAGTGATGAGGTGTCATTGCTTTTATTATTATTCTAGTTTTTTTTAATATTTTTTGACTGCTAAAATCGTTATAAATTGTATTTTTTTTGAAAGGATTCAATATTTTGTAATAGCTTTTAGCCGCCACAAATTACATAATCTATGTTAAGGTAAATCTTTTACCACTAACTGGGATTGAAGTGATTCAATAGTAATCCAATAGCACTACCACGACATCTCCTTTCAACATATACATGCATTAATAATTCAACTCCTCACTTTCATCAACCACCAAAACCTACCTAGTTCTCACAAAGATACTATGGAAAAAACAAAACCAACCCTCTCCACTTTATTAGTCTTAA
This sequence comes from Glycine latifolia, assembly GCA_013407115.1. Classification (NCBI taxonomy): domain Eukaryota; kingdom Viridiplantae; phylum Streptophyta; class Magnoliopsida; order Fabales; family Fabaceae; genus Glycine; species Glycine latifolia. Next base: position 120,804 of record QARZ01000599.1, on the reverse strand, counting down.
ACTCCTTTGTCACTTTTTTTGTTCTTTGTCTCTCATCTCCTACAAAAAAAATTCTTCTACGACAGGTGCATGCAATAATGGCACACCTAGAACTCGACTTACAAGTTGAGTTTGAATTCACTCTTGACCTTGTTGGTGAACTTGGCCATGTACTCCTTTGATGACAACTTCACTGTGGTGGGGTCCAGCTAAAGCAATGTCGTCTAGGGCTTCTACTAGTGCAAGGCGACCTCACCATGCCAGACTGTGTTACTAGTGTCGAGCGTGCCGACAACCTTTTACAATAACCTGTGCCGGTGTGGTCCAACTAGATGATTGCTTCGTGAAATTTGGGGATTTTAATTTGGGGTTAAATCAATATTCAGGGGTTTTGATTTAGCTACAAAATTGTGTTCAAGTTTGATGTAAACGACTACCTCAACATTGGGGGTTACAATTTGCGATGGATCAAGGTCATGGGTTTTGATTTTTGTTGGTTCAAGGTGAAAACAATATGAAGACACCCAATTAACCAAGAGGGGCCGGGGGGGGGGGGGTGAATTGGTTAAAACAGGGTCTTTAAAAAATTTCTTTAAAACAAGCAGCGGATTTAAGATCATATCACAAGGACACCCTTTTTGAAAAAGAAACTATCAGTCAACCAAGAACAACCCTTCACAGAAAGCAATAACAGAAAATATTTTCCTGTTGATAAAGATTATCCACAAGATTAGCAATCAATGACAGAAAGATGAGATCAAGAGAAAGAAATCATCACATAGATTTATACTGGTTCACTCCTCAACAAGAGAAGCTACATCCAGTTTCTTCTAATCAAACCTTGGCTAGAGTTCCACTATAACAAAAATTTGCTCTTTACAAGCTTACAAAAGATCACCCTTTATCAACCCTAGATAAAGAACTGAAATCTAAAAACCCTTCAGACTTCTAATGATCAAGACATAGAGAACCATTCTCTACTCTTCCCTCTAGAGAACCCTACTCTAGAAAAGCTTTAAAGAACCCTTTTGATATAGCAACTTACAAGCTGAAATGTAAAAATAAATTACAAAAATTTTTTAGAGGAGAGATACAACCTTATGATCCAAAGAATGAAAATGCATGTGTTTACCAAACTGGAATCAGGTTGAAAGAAAGCAAGCTTCAGATCAAGCTCTCCAAGAAACTTCTTTATTATCTTGTCCAAAAAGAATTCTATCAATGATGCATGAAGATCTTGAATTTTTTGGAACAAGAGCTTTGAGACACAATGTATCTTTTCTAAATGCAGAAGGCTTTTGAGAGCAATGAAAAATTTCAAAGTTTTCAGTTGTGTATAAATCAAAAGACCCAACTGCTATTTATAGAAAATAGATGTAATTGAATGTAATCGATTAATTCATCCAAGTAATCAGTTATATATCCTTAAGTAATCGATTAATTACACAATTAATCGATTAAAATGTTCTTGAGCTTTCTGGAAAAGATATATGAACAAAGTAATCGATTAATCCATCCTGTAATCGATTACTACAAGGATTCTCTTTTTCAAAAACGTGCTTAGTAATCGATTATAGATAAAAGGTAATTGATTAACACAGTCAGGACTTGTTCTGTGTTTACACAGTGTATCGATTACTTAATGTTGGTAATCAATTATTTTGTTCTTCATGGCTCAAATAATAGATTACCAAATTGTGATAATCGATTAAGGCAGTACAAAATTGGTTTTTCCAAAAACTTAAACCATAAGCACTTTGGTTTTTATGCAATCATGAATGCTTTAAGCTTTTTCACAAGACATGTGCTTTTATAAAACCATGAATGCAAGCTAATGAATGATGTTTATGCAATGCAATGGATCATAGGATGAATACTCTCATACATCCAAGGATTACAAATGCCTTCAATTGAATGACATGTAAAAGCTAAAACTCATCCAAGCAAAGAGCTTCAGCATACATCTTGATTCTCTTCAAGCTCCCCCTGTATCTAACAATCTCCCCCTTTTTGGCTTTGATCATGCCAAACTTCAATTGAACATGTTGAACCTTGGTGTTCTTTAAGGAGTTGATTTTTTCATTAGCTTATACTTGATATCTGAAAATGAAATTAGCTTCTTGCCAAGAACAAATGTCAAGTATACTTTGCATAAACCATTTACATTTATAGATATTTAAATGCTCCCCCTATCTTATGTAATTTGACATTGGTTAAGATAATGAGCAATGTTTATCTATTCATATCTTTGTTGTTTTACTCAGTACAACACATATGTTTCAATATGTTTCATTTACTTTCCTCAATATCCCTTCAAAATATTCCTCATTTTCTCCCCCTTTTTGCTTATCAAAGACAAAATAATATGGTTATACATGAGATATCATAAAGGGAATTTTATTCATTAATCATTAAGTGTAGTACAGGAAAACATGACATTAGATAACAACAAAAATAACAATTGAAAATAAGAAAGTAGAACCACCATAACCACAAGCAGAAAAATTACATCAAGCTAGACTAGAGATTGTCAAAATCTCTGAGAGCCATCCTAGTCTCTATGCTTTCTAGCCTAGAGGTAATTTCTTCCATGTAGGAATTTGTTTCAGCTCTATGCTCATGATGCAGAGCAAGCATAACATCCATCTTTTAAATCATTAAAGATTCAAATGGTGTTCATTGCTATTGTGCAGGACTAGCTTCAACATCCTTTTCCTCTTCGGCTTCTTCACCTCCATAATGATAAGAACCTAGTTAATCTGAGTTTAAGTCTTTATACCATGCACCAGTTGTAAATCATCATCTGTGATTTGTGTATGATTGGTGGACCTAGGGGTAAGAACATAGGTGATAATGTAATGTAGCAACCTATCCTCCCCAGTCATATTTCCAACACCTAATCTTGTCTTCAATCTGGTTTAAGGATCCAACAACATACCTCTGTATGTGTCAATCTTGTTTTATCCTCCAATCTCCTCATCAAACCTTCTCACTCCTTCAGAGGAGATTCCAGCCACAGTATTCCATACTTCTTCATCAATCACCATTTGAACCTCCATTTAGCACACGTGTAGAACACTTTTACCAAATCAGGGTAAAAAGTACTCTTCAATTCAAGGAATTTCTTCAATCCTTGAGCTTCTAGCATAACAGGGAATTGAAATCCCTCATTGATAAACCAGTTAAGCTTTAAATACTTAGGTGGCATGTCTAGTTTGGTAGCATTGAACTGCATATAGTTCATTCTCTCAGTTTCATTTGTGAACTAGGTAGTGAGCATGTTCACAACAACATTTGAGGATTCTCCAGCCTTCCTCTTACTGGTTTTGGTTCTTTTGGAAGCAGATGGATTGGACATGGTGTTTTGGGTTGAAGAGAAGAATGACAGAGATGATTCTGTGACAGTAAGGAGAAGACACAACACAAAGATGATTCTATGTTGCTTGAGAAAGAAAGATTTTCAGGTGTGATATGATTCACCTTTGAGATTGTATTTATAGAGTTTTGAAGGTTAAGTTTGAATTTCAAATACTTTGTAACAACTTATTTCATTTTTTAAAGAGTTTAAATGATACTGACACAGATTTGAATTTGAATTTAAGATAAGATATGTCAGTTAAGATTTTTGAAAATTGTGCAATTTTTGCAGAAACACCATAGATAATCGATTACATAAGCCAGGTAATCGATTATTTCAAGGCTAGGTTTGTTTCTGAACAAAGTATAATCGATTAATACGACAGTAAATGATTACTCTAGTGGAGTTTTAATCATGAAAAAGTTCTCAATCATTAAGTAATCGAATAATTCGATAGTGTAATTGATTACTCTAGAGAATTTATGTTTCAGAAATAGCTTTTAGTAGTAGGTAATCGATTAATTCGATAGTGTAATCGATTACTCCAGAGAATTTCTGTTTCTGGATAGCTTTCAAACAACAAGTAATCGATTACGCTAGTCAAATTTTGGCTTTAAATTTGTCTTTAACCTCAAATAATCGATTAAAACATAAAGTAATCGATTAAAGCAGACAATTATGCTGAGTGAATAGTATCTTTCATCAGGATTTCAAATTTTAAGCATATGTGGTGAATAGCCAATTTAGATGGTATATCATGTAGTCAGACACATTATGAGCATCTAGCATATATTAGATTCATCAAGAATACCTAGCATGTTTCTAAGATCATAAAATCTATCTCTAGATAAGGGTTTAGTAAAGATATCAGCAAATTGATTGTTAGTATCAATAAAATCAATTTTGATGTTACCCTTTTGGATGTGATCCTTGAGAAAATGATGTTTGATCTCTATGTGTTTTGTCCTTGAGTGCATAACTGGATTCTTTGATAGGTTTATTGCACTTGTGTTGTCACACAATAGGAGAATTTCATTCATTTTCACACCAAAATTTTGGAGTTGTTGCTTAAGCCACAAACTTTGTGCACAACAACTTCCAACTACTATGTATTCAGCTTCTGCTATTAAAGAGCAACACAAGATTGCTTTTTACAATGCCATGAGATTAGTGAGCTTCCCTACAAGTGGCATGTTCCACTAGGGCTTTTCCTATCAAGTTTGCATCCTGCAAAATCAGAATCTGAGTAGCCAAATAAATTCAGTGATGGACCTTTGGGATGCCAAATACCAACTCTTGGAGTTGATTTGAGGTATTTGATGATTCTCTTAACTCTTGTGAGGTGTGACTCCTTTGGATTTTCTTGATATCTTACACACAAGCACATGCGCAACATTATATTTGATCTACTTGCAGTCAAGTACAATAAATATCCAATCATCCCTCTATACTTTGAGTCATCAACCCTCTTGCCTTTTTAATCTGAATCAAGGTAAGTTGAGGTTGCCATAGAAGTTGTAGCATCTTTGCTCTTCTCCATGTCAAACTTTTTGATCACTTCAAGACAATATTTAGTTTGGCTGAGAAATGTTTCATTCTTCATTTGCTTTACTTGAAGTCCAAGAAAGAATGTCAATTCTCCCATCATAGACATTTCAAACTCATTATGCATAGAGATAGAAAATTCTTTGCACAAAGCATGATTAGTAGAACAAAAAATTATATCATCAACATATACTTGAACGAATAAGATATAATTTCCATGATTCTTGATGAACAATGTTTTGTCAACTTGTCATCTTATGAAAGATTGACTAAGGAAGAAATTGCTCAATCTTGCATACCAAGACATAGGAGCTTGTTTCAATCCATAGAGAGCTTTCCTTAGTTTAAAAACATGGTTTGGATATTTGTAATCAACAAAACCAGGAGGTTGATCAACATAGATTTCCTTCTCAATATATCCATTTAGAAAAGAACTCTTTACATCCATTTGAAATAGTTTGAAATCCATTAAACATGAATATGCAAGTAGTAAACTATTGGCCTCTAACCTTGCTACTGGAGCATAGGTCTCTTCATAGTCTATGTCTTCCTCTTGGTTGTAACCTTTTGCAACCAATCTAGCTTTGTTTCTGACTATAATGCCACTTTCATCAAGTTTGTTCCTAAAAACCTATTGGTGCCAATAGGCCCTTGAGAAGAAGGTCTAGGAACTAGTTCCTAAACTTCATTTCTCTTAAACTGATTTAGTTCATAATGCATGGCAAGCATCCAACGTTCATCAAGTAATGCTTGGTCTACACTCTTAGGTTCAATTTGTGAAACAAAAGTCATATCACAGCAGAGATTTGTTAGTGAAGATCTAGTGGATACTCCCTTAGTGACTTCACCAATTATGTTGTCAAGGGAGAAATCTCTTGTAGTTCTCCAATCCTTAGGCTTTTGGATAGGTGTTGATTGTTCCATTTCTACATTTGGTTATTCTTTTTCTTTTCCATTTGATCCATTGAGTCATATATACTCTTCTATATGACTTGCATTATTTTCACATTTCTTTTCCTATTTAGAGGAGTTAGATTCATCACAAATAACATGAATTAATTCTTCCATGCATAAGGTTATTTTATTGAAGACTCTATATGCTTTGCTTTGTAGATGGCTTCATCAGCCTTAGCTTCAAACTTGCCAAGTGACTCCTTTCCATTATTTAACACAAAACACTTGCAGCAAAATGCTCTTAAGTGAGAAATGTTTGGTTTTCTACCTTTGTATAGTTCATAAGGAGTTTTCTTCAAAATAAGCCTTATAAGTAATCTATTCAAAGTGTAGCAAACTGTACTCACAGCATCAGCCTAAAAATGTTTAGGCAAATTTGTCTCATTAAGAAGAGTTCTAGCTCATTCTTCAAGGGATCTATTTTTCCTCTCCACAACACCATTTTGCCGAGGTGTTCTTGGAGTTGAAAAATTGTGGTTGATTCCATTTTCTTCACAAAAATTTTCAAAGTACTCATTTTGGAATTCACCACCATAATCACTTCTTATTGAGATAATTTTGTATCCTTTTTCATTTTGAATGAGCTTGTCTAATTTTCTGAATGCCATGAAAGCATCACTCTTGGAACTTATAAACAAATTCCATGTGAATCTAGAATAGTCATCAACAATTACAAGTTCATTGAAATTACCTCCTAAGCTCATAGTTCTAGAAGGACCAAATAAATCCATATGAAGCATTTCAAGTGGTCTTGAGATAGAAACAACATTTTTATTTTGAAAAGAAATCTTAGTTTGTTTCCCCTTTTGACAAGCATCACATAGTTTATCCTTTTAAAACTTTAGTTTAGGTAAGCCAATGACTAAGTCTTTTCTAATAAGCTTGTTCATGTGATGCATGTTAATGTGACCAGCTCTCCTATTTCATTGCCAAGATTCATCAACTTTACTTACTAGGCAATTTGTGTTGTGAACGAATGCATGTTCTATAGAGAGTAAGTAGATATTACCTTTTCTTTTACCTGCAAGGATAACATCATCAGATTTACCATCACATATTAAACAACAATTATTATTGAAGGAAACTTTGAATCCTTTATCACATAGTTGGCTTATTCTTCTGAGATTGTGCTTCAAACCTTCCACATAGAGAACATTTATGATCATGATTTTAAAGCTGTCTCCTATGTTTCCTTCTCCAACTATCTTTCCTTTGTTGTTGTCCCCATAAGTGACAAATCCTTCCATCCTTTAGAGTTACATTTGTAAGCATGGATATGTCACCCATCATGTGTCTAGAGCATCTGCTGTGAAGGTACCATAAACTCTAAGACACACCTGCAACATTCAAATTAAGTGACAAAGAAAGGTACCCAATTTGGGTTGGGTCTATAGGGGTTAGTTGTTTTTCTCTTTTTCTTTGGAACCAAAATGAAATCTCCATTAGGCACATAGAATCTTCTAGCATAGCACCTATGAGATGTATGACCTTTCTTCATGCAATTATTGCAAGTTACAGATTTTGATGCTTTTTCAAAATGAGTCATTTGATTATACTTTGTTTTTGAAAAGCTTCTTTGATTCTTTTGTTTTAGTGGTGCAAACTTTTTTTTCCAAAAGGTTTATCTCCATGTTTGTAACCTAAACCAGAAGTATCTCCTGCATACTTTTGTACACTTAGCATTTGATTCAAATTGGATTTTCCTCTATAGAGTCTTTTCAAAAGATCTACTAAGTAAGAATTTTCTGAAAGCAATAACATGTATTTTTCACCTTGATTCTTTTTGAACTCATCAAACTCCTTTTGTAATGCTTTGCATTTATCTACATTTGATGAAGAAGAGACACATACACACCCATTAGATTTGTAGCTTGAAATAAGTTTTTGATTTTCTTCTTTCAAGTTACAAATTTCAGTTTGCATTTCTGCAAGTTTGGTGACATGTCATCTAAGATTACCTTTCAACCTATTGTTGGATTTTGCAAGTTTTTGAGCCTCTTCATGCATATCATGGAAAGCATCAACAATTAGATTGAATTCAGGATTTACCTCTAATTCAGCACTTGAGAATTCTTTATCTTCACTTATTATTGAAGTGAAGCATACATTAGCTTCTTCATTCTCACTTGATGATTCAAAAGTTGTTGAGTCATTGTCTTCCCATGCTAAGTAGGCTTTCCTTCTTTCTTTGCCTTCTTTTCACCTAATTGCTTCTTTAAGAATATAGGACATTCAGATTTAATATGGCCTTGCTTACCACATTCGAAGCAGGTGAAGTTTGTGTTGTTGTTGTCATTTCTTTTGTTGAACTTTGACAACTTTATGTTCTTGTTCTTTTTCATGAACTTGCTGAATCTTTTAACTATTAGGTTCATGTGTTCATCACTTTCATCTTCGCTTGAGCCTTCTTCTTTTTCCACACTAGATGATGCGGCTTTCAAGGCTATGCTCTTTTGTTTCTTATCTGCATCTTCTACACTGTCAGTTGTGACATTTCTTATTCATATTCAAGAAGCTTACCAAAAAGTGCAGCCATGGATATCTTGGAAAGATCTTTTGATTCCTTTATTGTTGTCACCTTTGGTTGCCATGATCTTGTAAGACACTTCAGGATTTTGATGTTTAACTCTTCAGCATCAAATATCTTCCCAAGACCAAGAAGATGATTTACAATGTGAGTGAATCTTGTTTGGAGCTGAGATATGTTTTCTGTAGTGTTCATTTTGAACATTTTATACTCATGAATCAAGGCATGCTTTCTTGATCTTATAACTTCATAAGTCCCTTCATGAGTGACTTCCAACATCTCCCACATCTCCTTCGCATTTTTACACCTAACAGTTCTAAAGAATTCGTCAGAAGGAAGTACAGAAGTAATCATTTTCTTAGCTTTAAAATCATATTGAACAACTATTTTCTTTGCATCTGTCTTCTCATCCCACTCTTTGGGAATCATATCATTACCAACAATTTTAACGGGAATCAAAGGACCTTTTTCTATTGCATTCCAAGCATCAGGGTCATTTGATTGAATGAAAATCTGCATTCTATTTTTCCAAAAACTGAAATGCTCTTCTTCCAAACATCGGAGGATGATTGAGGGAGGCACCTTCCTTGAAGGTAATTTGTGTGGTATTCATTTTCTTTTTAAAAAGATAGTGATATTGAATAACACTTAAGAACCTGCTTTTGATACCAATTGAAAACAATATGAACACACATAATTAACCAAGGGGGTGAATTGGTTAAAACAAAAATCTACAAGAGATCTATATTGGTTCACCCTTCAACAAGAGAAGCTACATCCAGTTTTTTCTAACCAAACTTTGGCTATAGTTCTACTATAACAAAAATTTGTTCTTTACAAGCTTACAAAAGATCACCCTTTATCAACCCTAGATAAAGAATTGAAATCTAAACACCCTTCAGACTTCCAATGATTAAGACATAAGAGAACCTTACTCTAGAAAAGCTTTAAAGAACTCTTTTGAAATACCAACTTACAAGCTGAAATGTAAAAATGAATTACAGCTAGAGTTTAAAAAAGAGATACAACCTTATGATCCAAAGAATGAAAATGCATGTGTTTACCAAACTGGAATCAGGTTGAAAGAATGCAAGCTTCAGACCAAGCTCTCCAAGAAACTGCTTTGAAATCTTGTCCAAAAATAATTCTATCAATTATGCATGAATATCTTAATTTTTTGGAACAAGAGCTTTGAGACTCAGTGTATCTTTTCTAAATGCAAAAGGCTTTTGAGAGCAATGAAAAATTTTGAAGTTTTCAGTTCTATACAAATCAAAAGAGCCAACTATTTTTTATAGAATAACTATTGTAACTGAATGTAATAGATTAATTCATCCAAGTAATTGATTATTTAAACTTAAGTAATCGATTAATTACACATTTAATCGATTAAAATGTTCTTGAGCTTTCTCAAAATAATACATGAACAAAGTGATCGATTAATCTGTCCTGTAATCGATTACTATCATTTTCAAAAATGTGCTTAGTAATTGTTTACGGATAAATGGTAATCGATTAACACAGTCAGGACTTGTACTGTGTTTACATAGTGTAATCGATTACTTAATGTTGGTAATCGATTATTTTGTTCTTCATGGCTCAAGTAATAGATTACCAAATTATGGTAATCGATTAAGGAACTACAAAGTTGATTTTTCTAAAAACTTAAACCATGAGCACTTTGGGTTTTATGCAATCATGAATGCTTTAAGATTTTTTCACAAGACATGTGATTTTATAAAACCATGAATGCATGCCAATGAATGATGTTTATGCAATGCAATGGATCATAGGATGAATACTTTCATACATCCAAGGATTACAAATGCCTTTAATTGTAATGTAAAAGCTAAAACTCATCCAAGCAAAGAGCCTCAGCATATATCTTGATCCTCTTCAAGTTCCCCCTGTATCTAACACATTTTAGTCTAATTATAATTATGAGATATTATTGAAGTTTTGAATTAATTAACTTTAGAATGGTGATCAGAAAACTAGCTTTCGCCACTAAAAAGCTTCTCAGAGGAGAAAGACTAATTTCGTAGTCCATTTGAAGGAAAATTTTGAGGTTATACATGATGATGAGGAAGACATGGCATAAGTATTGTCTCAATAGGGTGGAATGAGAGTTTTTGATTAATGTCCTTGCTTTTGTGGGTTTCCCGAATGAATTGATATCTCTTGTTATGAAATGTGTTACAAGTGTTTCTTTTGCAGTGATGGTGAATGACAGTCCCCACATAGTTTTCCAACATGAAAGAGGCCTCAGACAAGGTCATCCTCTATTACCTTGTTTATTATTTGTGTTGAAGCTCTTTCTATGCTTATTCAGAAATCAATTGAGTTAGGGGCACTTCATGGAATGAAGGTGGCTCAAACAAGGTCATAGGTTTTGATTTTTGGTGGTTCAAGGTGAAAACAATATGAACACACACAATTAACCAAGAGGGGGGGATGAATTGGTTAAAACAAGGTCTTTAAAAAAATTCTTTAAAACAAGCAGCAGATTTAAGATCATATCACAAGGACACCCTTTTTGAAAAAGAAACTTTCAGTCAACCAAGAACAACCCTTCAAACAAAGCAATAGCAGAAAATATTTTCCTGTTGATAAAGATTATCCACAAGATTAGCAATCAATGACAGAAAGATGAGATCAAGAGAGAGAAATCAACACACAGATCTATACTGGTTTACCCCTCAACAAGAGATGTTACATCCATTTTCTTCTAACCAAACCTTGGCTAGAGTTCCACTATAACAAAACTCTGTTCTTTACAAGCTTACAAAAGATCACCCTTTATCAACCCTAGATAAAGAACTGAAATCTAAAAACCTTTCAGACTTCTAATGATCAAGACATAGAGAACCCTTCTCTACTCTTCCCTCTAGAGAACCCTACTCTAGAAAAGCTTTAAAGAACCCTTTTGATATAGCAATTTAAAAGATGAAATGTAAAATGAATTATAGCAAAATTTTAGAGGAGAGATACAACATTATGATCCAAAGAATGAAAATGCATGTGTTTACCAAACTAGAATCAGGTTGAAAGAAAGCAAGCTTCAGATCAGGCTCTCCAAGAAACTTCTTTAAAATCTAGTCCAAAAAGAATTTTATCAATGATGCATGAAGATCTTGAATTTTTTGGAACAAGAGCTTTGAGACACAATGTATCTTTTCTAAATGCAGAAGCCTTTTAAGAGAAATGAAAAATTTCTAAGTTTTCAGTTGTGTATAAATCAAAAGACCCAACTGCTATTTATAGAAAACAGATGTAACTGAATGTAATCGATTAATTCATCTAAGTAATCGATTATATATCCTTAAGTAATCAATTAATTATAAAAACAATATGAATACACACAATAACCAAGAGGGGGGTGAATTGGTTTAAGCATGGTCTTTTTAAAATCTTTAGAAAATCAGAGTTAAAGGATCTTTATCACAATTAAACCAAGAATGCTTCAATTTCAATCAAACCACTCAGTGCAAGAAAACAATTACAAAACTTAATTTGTTGAATAATATGGAATTCACCAAGAACCACAGATCAAGATAACAAGAAAAGATTAAATAATAAAGTTCAACACAAGAACTTATACTGGTTCACCTCTCAACAAGAGAAGCTACATCCAGTTCTTCTAATCAAAACTTGATTAGAGTTCCACAATTCACAAATTTTAGTTCTTACAAGCTTTACAACAATCACCCTTTATAAAACCTAGATAAAGAACAGAAATCTAAAAACCTTTTAGACTCATAGTGATCAAGACATAAAGAACCCTTCTCTACTCTTTCCTTTTAGAGAAACCAACTCTAGAAAAAAAAGCTTCAAGAACCCTTTGTAATAGTTACAAACAACCAAAAATCTAAAAATGAATTTACAAGCAAAGTTAATGGAGAGAGATAACCTGATGATCCAATGAATATGAATAAATATGACTTACCAATCAGAGTTGAAATGAAAAACAATTTCAGAACTTCCTCTCCAAAAGCTTCTTTGCAATCTTGCCCAAGAAATCTTTCAATACACCATGAAGATTTGAATATGTTGGACAAGAACTTTAGAACTCAGAATATCCTTTCTCACTTTCAGAAGGCTTATGAAAACTTTGAAAATTTTGAATTATGTCTTGTGTTTATTTCAGAAAACCCTTCAGTTATTTATAAAAAGACCATTGTAACTGAATGTAATCGATTAAAACATCAAGGTAATCAATTAAAATGTTCAATGTAATCAATTGAAAACAAATTTAATTGATTAAAATGTTCTTCAGTTTTCTAGAAAGGATATATGAACAAAGTAATCAATTATTTCGACCTATAATTGATTTCTACAGGGATTTTCTATTTCATAAATGTACTAAGTAATCGATTACGGATAAGTGGTAATCGAGTATCACAGTCATTCATGTTCTATGTTTATATTGAGTAATCGATTATAGATAAGTGATAATCAATTATCACAGTCATGTCATGTGTTGTGTTTGAACTAAGTAATCGATTACATGTAAGTGGTAATCGATTATCATAGTGCAAAGTCATTTTTCCAAAAACTTGAAATTATGAAACCTTGACTTTGATGCAAACATGAAATCTTAAACCTTTTTCACAAACCATGTGTAAAATCATGAATGCAAATCAATGAAAGTTTATGCAATGCAATATGCAAAGGATCATAGGATGATTCTCTCCTACATTAAGCAATTACAAATGCCTTCAATTGAATGACATGTACAAAGCTAAAACACTCATCCATATTCAGCATATATCTTGATCCATCTTCATACTCCCCCTGTATCTAACAAATTATACATTTGATTGATTAAAATGTTCTTGAGCTTTCTGGAAAAGATATATGAATAAAGTAATCAATTAATCCATCCTGTAATCGATTACTACAGGGATTCTCTTTTTCAAAAATGTGCCTAGTAATTGATTACAGATAAATGGTAATCAATTAACACAGTCAGGACTTGTTCTGTGTTTACACAGTGTAATCTATTACTTAATGTTGGTAATCGATTATTTTGTTCTTGATGGCTCAAGTAATAGATTACCAAACTATAGTAATCGATTAAGGCAGTGCAAAATTGGTTTTTCCAAAAACTTAAATCATGAGCACTTTGGCTTTTATGCAATCATGAAAGCTTTAAGCTTTTTCACAAGACATGTGCTTTTATAAAACCATGAATGCAAGCCAATGAATGATGTTTATGCAATGCAATGGATTATAGGGTGAATACTCTCATACATCCAAGGATTACAAATGCCTTCAATTGAATGGCATGTAAAAGCTAAAACTCATCCAAGCAAAGAGCTTCAACATACATCTTGATCATCTTCAAGCTCCCCCTATATCTTACACAAGGTAGTGATTCATAAGGGGTTTCAATGTTGGCTCTAGTGCTAGTTTTGGTTTGCATATGCTTCTAGTTCTCCATGTGAGGAATTCATAAGAACAAATAGTGACTTGTATTAACAAATTGCTTCTGCTCCTTGCTTGATTTACCTGTGTATAAGTGAATGGGATCATGGTAATGAATGATTTAACTTAACATATATTTGATAAATCCTTTAAAAAATGTATTTTTTGGTGGTTTTTAGCCAACAAAAAGGTAATAAAATGAAATAATATTAAAAGCAATGCCACCTCATCACTCAATGACTAAAATGGATGGAAGGACCAAAACACTAGACAAAAAAAAAGTTTAGGGACGAAGACTAGTCTCTGAAAAGTTCGAGGACCAAAATCATAGAGTCAAAAGTGTTAGAAACAGGGGGAGCTTGAAGAGGATCAAGATGCCGAAGCTCTTTGTCTTGGATGAGTTTTAGCTTTTACATGCCATTCAATTGAAGGCATATGTAATCTTTGGATGTATAAGAGTTTCATCCTATGATTTATTGCATTGCATAAACATCATTCATTGGCTTGCACTCATGGTTTTCGTAAAAACATATGCCTTGTGAAAATGCTTTAATTGCATAAAAAGTCAAGTGCTCATGGTTTAAGTTTTGGGAAAACTATTTTTCACATTGCCTTAATCAATTATCACAATATGGTAATCTATTACTTGAGCCATGAAGAACAAAATAATCGATTACAGGTATTAAGTAATCGATTACACTGTGCAAACACAGAACAAGTCCTGAATGTGTTAATCGATTACCATTTATCAATAATCGATTACTAAGCACATTTTTAAAACAAGAAATGTGACACCCCGTAGGCCTCCGGTGTGTTATCTTTAATAATATCAGATTAGCGATTAAAACATTAATATAAAACCTCAGCGGAAGCATAGAATCGTTTTTCTTGAATCATTATGTATGGAATAAACACATCACATAGAAATGCACATGCAAAACATATAATTCACACCCCTGCTGATCCAGTTTAACATATCGATAATACAGGTAGGCAGATAAACAAATAACCAATACTATACTCAGTAGGGAAAGTATCTCATATCAGAACCAGTTCTGTACACAAATATGTACATTAGAGTCCACACCACATTGTGGTGATACAAAAGATTATCTACCATCACAGAGGGTATACAGAACTGCACATATACAGGTGTGCACACACACCATCCCTAATCAAGGGTGCAAAACATAAACAAAGCAAAACTGAGCCTTCAAGCTCCTCTGCTGCTCATCAGTTAAGCAGTCAAGTCTTCTCTAGGGCTTCCTGCCCTGAGACTGATCTTCTTTTGCTGAAGGATCACCTGAAATCATAAATTCCCACACGGGTGAGATATACATCTCAGTAAGCTCAGGGTCCTTGGAAAATCATTCCCACCCTGGCCCACAATCCACAAAGCACACACAAGGCAATCACATAACCAAATGGCCCACTGGCCTTCATATTAACATATCAAGCATCCAAACATGGCGGATCTCATCGACGCCTGAAATCATATGGCAGAGAACCCTCAATGCCTAGCGGAGAACCCTCAACGCTTAAGTCATGGGCAGAGAACCCTCAATGCCTCAGATCATGTGGCGGAGAACCCTCAACACCTCAATAATAGCATAATCAGTTTCAAGTGCATACATATCAATTTCATATCAATTTAAGTAATGCAACAACCAAATGCATGCATTATGAATTATGACCACCACTCCCCCGGAGTGTGGTGTGCAACCATGCGGGAATGCATCCCCAGGGACACAGAACTTACCTGGCAAGGTCTCAGTCTGTGGTCCAGTCCCTGCTCTGTGGCTCCCGCCACCAGTAATCTCAATATCACGCCCTAATCAAGGCATATTCATATTAAATTCAATCCAAACAAGTATCAATTACAGAACAAAACGTATCAGAATTCTCCTACCCTAGGGTTTAATCAAGCTTAGCCACTCTGGCTATCACAGACCTTCCCAAGGTCCCTCAAGGCTGCATATAAAGCATAATCTCACAGCCTCATAATCCAATTATCACTAGAACGGACTGAGTTCCACTCAAAGTCCCGTTCAACTAGCCTTTCAGGCCCAGAACAACACAATCAAGGCTCTGGAATGGCCTTAAGTCCACAGATACTTTATCATAAAGGCCACACATACAAGTTACAGAGGCAAGATTTAAAGTCATCTAAATCAAAAACTGAAAGCTAATCCTTCATCATTTCATCGTTCTAAACAATATTCCCTACAGGACCCTGGGCTAATTCTAGCCCCAACTCAAGATGGGTCACAAAACATAGAAAACCCCCAGATTCAAAATCAACCGGAGAAACTTGAGTTTCTTACCTCAGTGGCGACCAGAAAGGCTTCAGGACAGCTTTCCCAAGCTCTGATGTCCTTAACACGCCTTGGGTCTCAGCCAAACTCAAGTTCTCTGAGTTTTTCTTTGAAATCTCTCTTCTCACTCACAAGGGGTTTTTCAGAAGAGCAAGTGAAGGATTAAGCTTTCCCAAAGGTTCATCTCACAATCAAAGGTCATAGGAAGGTGTTTAGGCTAGTATATAGGGTCCCAGAAAGCTTAGAACTGCCATCCATGGAGGTTCGAGGTCCAGAGAAGAAGAAAGGTTTTTTCTCTCTCCATTTTCGCGTTCTGCCCTTTATATACTCAGCCTGCCCGAGGTCTGGCGCGATCCGCGCCACAATGGCGGTGCTCTGGCGCTAACAGCGCCATCCCCGCGCTAACCGCGTGAACCTTACGAGACCTTTGGCGCCACCCGCGCCACCTCTGGCGCTGTCAGCGTGAAAATCCAGAGAAAAAAGGTTTTGCAGGGCACTTGTGGCGCGATCCGCGCGGCCCTCGGTGCTATCCGCGCCACAGCTAATGGGTTTGGCGCTGTCAGCGCCAAACCTGGCGCGGCCCGCGCCACAACAAAAATCAGGTATGGCACCAACCATGCCATAACTTAGGGTTATCACAAGAATCCCTATAGTAATCGACTACATGACAGATTAATTGATTACTTTGTTCATGTATCTTTTCCAGAAAGCTCAAGAACACTTTAATCGATTAAATGTGTAATTAAGCAATTAAATAAGTGTAAATACTCTAAGTCACAAAGCTCTTGTCCCACAAATTCCAATATTCATGTTTCATTGAAAGATTTCTTCTTGGACAAGATTTTAAAGAAGTTCTAGGAGAGTTTGGACTGAAACTTGTTTTCTTTCAACCTGGATGAAGATTGATAATCATATGCATTCATATAAACTGATCATTAGGTTGTTTCTCTCCATTAGACCTTGTGTGTAATTCATTTTTAGTTTTTCAACTTGCTTGTTGCTATTACAAAAGATTTCTTAAAGCTTGTCTAGAGTATGGTTCTCTAGAGGGAAGAGTAGAGAAATGTTCTCTATTTCTTGATCACTAGGAGTCTAAAGGGTATTAGATTTCTATTCTTAATCTAGGGTTGATTAAGGGTAATTGTTGTAAGCTTGTAAGAACTGAATTGTGTGAATGGTGGAACTCTAATCAAGTTTTGATTAGAAGAAATTGGATGTAGATTCTCATGTTAAGGGGTGAACTAGTATAAGTTCTTGTGTTGATTACTTTCTTTAATCTCTTCTTGCTGTCTTAATTTGTTATTCTTTGGTGAAAACTTTATTACTCAATAAGTGTAAAGTTTTGTAATTGGTTCCTTGAGCTGAGTGGTTTGATTGGTTGAAACATTTTTGGTTTAATTATGATACGATCTTATTACTCTGATTCTTTAAAGATTTTTAAAAGGCCAAGTTTAAACCAATTCACCCCCTCTCTTGGTTATTGTGTGTGTTCATATTATTTTCAATTGGTATCAAGAGCAGGTTCTTGAGTGTTATTCAAGATCACTATCTTTTTTTAAAGAAAATGAATACCACACAAATTGCCTTCAAAGAGGGTGCCTCCCTCAATCGTCCTCCGATGTTTGAAGGAGAGCATTTCAGTTTTTGGAAAAATAGAATGTAGATATTCATCCAATCAAATGACCGTAATGCATGGAATGCAATAGAAAAAGGTCGTTTGGTTCCTATCAAAATTGTTGGTAATGATATGATTCCCAAAGAGTGGGATGAGATGATAGATGTAGAAAAGATAGTTGTTCAATATGATTTTAAAGCTAAGAACATGATTACTTATGCACTTTCTTTTGATGAATTCTTTAGGACTGTTAGGTGTAAAAGCGCAAAGGAGATGTGGGAGATGTTGGAAATCAGTCATGAAGGGACAAACAAAATAAGAAGATCAAGGAAACATGCCTTGATTCATAAGTATGAAATGCTCAAGATGAACACCACAGAAAACATATCTCAGCTCCAAAGAAGATTCACCCACATTGTAAATCATCTTCTTGGTCTTGGGAAGATAATTGATGCTGAAGAGTTGAATATCAAAATCTTGAAGTGTCTAACAAGACCTTTGCAACCAAAGGTGACAACAATCAAGGAATCAAAAGATCTTTCCAAGATGTCCATGGCTGCACGATTTGGTAAGCTTCTTGAGTATGAATTAGAAATGTCTCAATTAACACATGCAAAAGATGCAGATAAGAAACAAAAGAGTATAGCCTTGAAAGCTGCATCCTCTAACGTGGAAAAAGAAAAAGACTCAAGTGAAGATGAAGATGATGAATACTTGGACGTAATAGTCAAACGATTCAGCAAGTTCATGAAGAACAAAAAGAACAAGAAGTTCTATATTCTTGAAGAAGCGGTTAGGTGAAAAGAAGGCAAAGAAAGAAGGAAAGCCAAAGAAAGCCTACATAGCATGGGAAGACAATGACTCAACAACTTCTGAATCATGAAGTGAGAATGAAGAAGCTAATGTATGCCTTACTTCTATAATTAGTGAAGATGAAGAATTCTCAAGTGCTGAATCAGAGGTAAATCCTGAAGTTGATCAAATTGTTGATGTTTTCCATGATATGCATGAAGAGGCTCAAAAGCTTGCAAAATCAAACAATAGGGTGAAAGGTAACCTTAGATGACATGTCACCAAACTTGTAACAATGCAAATTGAACTTTGTAAGTTGAAAGAAGAGAATGAAAAACTTGTTTCAAGCTACAAAGCTAATGGGTGTGTGTGTGCCTCTTCTTCATCAAATGTAGATAAATGAAAAGCTTTACAAAAGAAGTTTGATGATTTCAAAAAGAGTCAAGGTGAAAAATACATGTTATTTCTTTTAGAAAATTCTTACATAGTAGATCTTTTGAAAAGACTCTATAGAGGAAAATACAGTTCAAATCAAATGCTAAGTGTACAAAAATATGCTGGAGATACTTCTGGATTTGGCTACAAGCATAATTCAAAACCTTTTGGAAATACGAAGTTTGTACCTCCAAAACAGATGAATCAAAAAAGGTCACACATCTTATAGGTGCTATGCTAGAAGGTTCAATGTGCCTAATGGAGATTGCATTTGGGCTCCAAAGAAAAATAGAAAAATAGCTAACCCTTATGGACCCAACCTCAATTGGGTACCTTTCTTTGCCACTTAATTTGAATGTTGCAGGCGTGTCTTAGAGCAAAATCATCATTATGGTACATAGACAACGAATGCTCTAGCACATGAAAGGTGACATGTCCATGCTTACAAATTCGACTCTAAATGATGGAGGATTTGTCACTTATGGCAACAACAACAAAGGAAAGATAGTTGGATAAGGAAATATAGGAGACAACTTTAAAACCAAAATTAGAAATGTTCACTAGTGGAATATTTAAAGCACAATCTCCTAAGCATAAGCCAACTATGTGATAAAGGATTCAAGGTTTCCTTTAATGACAATTGTTGTTTGATATGTGATGGTCAATCTGGTGAGGTTATCCTTGAAGGTAAAAGAAAAGGTAATATCTACTTACTCTCTATAGAACATGCATTCATTCACAACACTAATTGCCTAGTATGTAAAGTTGATGAATCATGGCTATGGCATAGGAGAGCTAGTCACATTAACATGTATCACATGAACAAGCTTATTAGAAAAGACGTAATCATTGGCTTACCTAAACTAAAGTTTGAAAAGGACAAACTATGTGATGCTTGTCAAAAGGGGAAACAAACCAAGATTTCTTTTCAAAATAAAAACATTGTTTCTACCTCAAGACCCCTTGAATTGCTTCATATGGATTTGTTTGGTCCTTCTAGAACTATGAGTTTAGGAGGCAATTGCTATAGGCTTGTAATAATTGATGACTATTCTAGATTCACACAGACTTTGTTTATAAGATCCAAAAGTGATGCTTTCATTGCATTTAGAAAATTAGCCAAGCTTATTCAAAATGACAAAGGTTGCAAAATTATCTCAATAAGAAGTGATCATGGTGGTGAATTCCAAAATGAGTATTTTGAAAAGTTTTGTGAAGAATATGGAATCAACCACAATTTTCAGCTCCAAGAACACCTCAACAAAATGGTGTTGTGGAGAGAAAAAATAGATCCCTTGAAGAATGAGCTAGAACTCTTCTTAATGAGACAAATTTGCCTAAACATTTTTGGGCTGATGTTGTGAGCACAGTTTGCTACACTTTGAATAGATTACTTATAAGGTCTATTTTAAAGAAAACTCCTTATGAGCTATACAAAGGTAGAAAATCAAACATTTCTCACTTGAGAACATTTGGCTGCAAATGTATTGTTTTAAATAATGGAAAGGAGTCACTTTGAAAGTTTGATGCAAAGGCTGATGAAGTCATCTTTCTTGATATTCATTACAAAGCAAAGCATATAGAGTCTTCAATAAAAGAACTTTATGCATGGAAGAATCAGTTCATGTTATTTCTGATGAATCTAACTCCTCAAAAGAGGAAAAGAAGTGTGAAAATGATGCAAGTCCTATAAAAGAGTATATACAACTCAATGGATCAAATGGAAAGGAAAAGGAAGAACCAAATGTAGAAATGGAACAGTCAACACTTATCCAAAATCCTAAGGTTTGGAGAACTACAAGAGATCTTTCTTGACAACATAGGTGGTGAAGTCACCAAGGGAGTATCTACTAGATCTTCACTAAGAAATCTTTGGTGTGATATGGCTTTTGTTTCACAAATTGAACCTAAGAGCATTGACTAAGCTTTATTTGATGAACATTGGATGCTTGCCATGCATGATGAACTTAATCCGTTCAAGAGAAATGAAGTTTGGGAACTAGTTCCTAGACCTTCTTCTGACAAGCCTATTGTCACCAAGTGGGTTTTTAGGAACCAACTTGATGAAAGTGGCATCATAGTCAGAAATGAAGCTAGATTGGTTGCAAAATGTTACAACCAAGAGGAAGGCATAGACTATGAAGAGACCTATACTCCAATAGCAAGGTTAGAGGCCATTAGGTTACTACTTGCATATGCATGTTTAATGGATTTTAAACTGTTTCAAATGGATGTAAAAAGTGATTTTCTTAAAGGATATATTGAGGAGGAAATCTATGTTGATCAACCTCCTAGCTTTGTTGATTTCAAATATCCAAACCATGTTTTTAAACTGAAGAAAGCTCTTTATGGATTGAAGCAAGCTCCTAGGTCTTGGCATGAAAGATTGAGCAACTTCTTGCTTTGCCAATCCTTCATAAAAGGACAAGTAGACAAAACCTTGTTCATCAAGAAGCATGATAATGATATCTTATTGGTTCAAGTATATGTTGATGATATAATATTTGGTTCAACTAATCATTCCTTGTGCAAAGAATTTTCTATCTCTATGCATAATGAGTTTGAAATGTCTATGATGGGAGAATTGACATTCTTTCTTGCACTTCAAGTAAAGCAAATGAAGAATGAGATATTTCTCAGCCAAACTAAATACTGCCTTGAAGTGATCAAGAAATTTGACTTGGAGAAAAGAAAAGAAGCTGCAACTCCTATGACAACCTTAACTTACCTTGATTCAGATGAAAAAGGCAAGAGGGTTGATGAGTCAAAGTATAGAGGGATGATTGGATCTTTTTTGTACTTGACTGTAAGTAGACCAGATATAATGTTGAGTGTGTGCTTATGTGCAAGATATCAAGCTAATCCAAAGGAGTCACACTGATAACGACTGTCGAATCGCTACAAAATAATTAAACTATGCTAATTCTGTAGCACAGGATTAACCTAGGTCGACTCAGAGATGCTATCAATTTGGTTCCAACTTCAATTCACTAATAAAAAATAGGGGGATTTTAATCGAACAGTTTGTAGGTAATGAATAAAAATTGCAGAAACACAAAAAAGAATTGAAGAAAAATGCAGAAACTAACAGAATTGATAAAAGGTGTTGTAAACGAAATTCAAGAATATCAATCAAATTCACCAAACCAAGCAATACTAATTATCATAGTTCTCATATAATGATCATATTATGAAGGTTCATTCAATTTCATTAGAAGCAGTTCAATCGAATTAACTCCTAAATCAATTGGAATCACAAATCGGATTGAAATATCATCCAAACAATCTATCATTAAAATTCAAAATTAGAAAATAAATATATAACCTAATTCCTTTTCAATCCTAAACATATTCATAATCATGAAAATCGAAAAGAGGATTGAAGAAGAAGATGAACATTCA
>QARZ01000599.1:63406-86047 GCA_013407115.1 Glycine latifolia | reverse complement strand
ATTTAGAAATCAAGGATAAGAAAGGGTGTGAAAATCATGTAGCTGATTTTCACACCCTTTCTTATCCTTGATTTCTAAATCAAATTCCTGTAAAAGCAAAACCCAACGGATAAGTCTGGGTTTAGAATCAGATTTAACTAACAAGTATTTTATTGCAACATGATCAGTAAAAATCACCACTTTAGATCCTATCAAGTATGATCTAAATTTTTCCAAAGCATACACTACGGCAAGCAATTCTTTCTCAGTTGTTGCATAATTGATTTGAGCATTATTTAAAACTTTACTTGCATAATGTATAACATGGAAAACTTTGTTTTTCCTTTGTCCCAAAACTGCTCCTACAGCATAATCACTTACATCACACATTATTTCAAAATCAAGTGTCCAATCAGGTGCAGTGATTATGGGTACAGAAACTAGTTTTTGTTTCAAAGTATCAAAAGCTTTAAAGCATGAATCATCAAAATGAAATGGAACTTCTTTATTTAAAAGATTGCTCAGTGGCTTTGCAATTTTTCGAAAAATCTTTAATAAACCGCTTGTAGAACCCTGCATTTCCTAGAAAACTTCTAATGCCTTTGACATTGGTTGGTGGAGGTAATTTCTCAATGACATCAACTTTAGCTTTATCTACTTCAATGCCCTGCATAGAAATCTTGTGACCTAAAACAATGCCTTCAATCACCATGAAGTGACACTTTTCCCAGTTAAGCATAAGATTAGTTTCAATACATCGCTTCAAAACAACATCAAGATTAGATAAGCATAAATCAAAAGAAGTACCAAATATTGAAAAATCATCCATGAAGATTTCAATGCTTTTCTCAATAAGGTCGGAAAAAATAGCAAGCATGCACCTTTGGAAAGTGGCAGGTGCATTACAAAGAGCAAAAGACATTTTCCTATAGGCAAAAACACCAAAGGGACAAGTAAATGCAGTTTTCTCTTGGTCTTCAGGATCAACATTGATTTGATTGTATCCTGAATAACCATCAAGAAAACAGTAATATTGCTGACCTGCTAGTCTCTCCAGCATCTGATCTATGAATGGTAGTGGAAAATGATCCTTTCCTATAGCTTTGTTGAGCTTTCTGTAGTCAATACACATCCTCCAACCCATAACAGTGCGTGTTGGAATAAGCTCATCTTTGTCATTTTTAATTACTGTCATGCCACCTTTCTTGGGTACTACCTGTACCTGACTTACCCATTGACTGTCTGAGATAGGATATATCATTCCAGCCTCCAGTAGCTTGACCACCTCTTTTCTGACTACTTCTTTCATAGTTGGATTGAGTCTTCTTTGTGGCTGAGCTACAGGTTTATAGTCCTATTCCATCAAAATTCTATGCATACAATAAGAAGGACTAATACCTGTTAGATATGAGAGTGTCCAACCAATGGCTTTGTAGTTCTCTTTCAAGACTTTCACCAATTTCTTTTCTTCCTCATCAGAGAGATGGGCATTTATAATTACTGGCTTTTCAGAATTTCCTGCAAGAAAGACATATTTTAAATGTGCAGGTAATACCTTTAATTCCAGCTTTGGCTCTTCTTTTTGCTTTTCTTCCTTTATTTCTTCAAAGAGGGATTGGTCATAAGGAATTTCTTTGCAAGAATTAAGTTGTTGATGACATTCTAATCTTTTTTTATGCTCATCTTCATCACCATCTTCAGTTAATGCTTTCTCCAAGCCATCTTTTCTGTTTATAAATCTTTTAGAGTCAGAGATTACCTCTTCGAGAACATCGACTCTAAAACATTCTCTTTTATCTGTGGGATGCTTCATAGCTTCAAGAACATTGAACTGCACTTCATCATCTTGCACCCTCACAGTGAGTTTTCCTTCATCAACATCAATCAAGACTTTGGTAGTCTTCATGAAAGGTCTGCCAAGAATCAATGGAACTTTGTTGTCTTCATCCATGTCCATCACTACAAAATCAACTGGAAAAAAGAATTTTTCAACTTTCACCAACACATCTTCAATGATGCCATGATGATGCTTAATAGTTCTGTCAGCTAGCTGCAAAGTCATCCTTGTTGGTCTGATTTCTACTTCTCCTATTCTTTTGACCATGGATAATGAAATGAGGTTGATGCTTGCGCCTAGCTCAAGAAGAGATTTCCCCACTGATAAATTTCCAATAGTCACAGGAATTGTGAAACTACCAAGATCTCTTGATTTTTCTGGAATTGTCTTTTGGATGATTGCACTATAACCTGCATCCAGCTCTATGGTTTCATCTGTGTATCTTCTCTTCTTTGTGAGTAGATCCTTCATGAATTTGTCATATGTTGGAATCTGCTCTAATGCTTCAGAAAAAGGAATGTTAATTTGCAGTTGTTTAAAAATATCTAAAAAACGCTTATACTACCTTTCCTTTGCCTTCTTGGATGGAGCATGTGGATACGGCATATTTTGGACAGGTGGTGGGGTTAAAACAACTTTGCCTTTATCAATCTTTTTCTTTTCATCTTCACTCATCACTTTTCTCTCAATTTTTTCATTTATTTCATCATCATTTTTCTCTTTTTCTTTTTCTTTTTCAACTTTTTCATCATCACTTTTTTCTACATTTCCTTCATTTTTCTTTTCTTCTTCCTCCTGCCTACCAACCACAATCCCCCTTTTTGTTATAATGGCTTTACATTGCTCTTTAGGGTTGACTTGGGTATTAGCTGAGAAAGATCCACCTCCATGCTCAGACAGTTGCTTTGCAAGTTGTCCAACCTGTACTTCAAGATTTTTGATGAAAGCATCAGTATTCTTTTGGTTGGTGATGGACATCTGCATAAATTGAGTTAGAGTTTCTTCCATTTTTGATAATCTATCAGGCTGAGCTTGATTTTGTGGATTTCTATTAGAAGGACCTGCATATGAATTGTTAGTGGGACCTGCAAAAGGAGGATTAATAGGAGCAGTATATGCATTATTATTTTGTCTCCAACCATAAGGTTGATTTGAACCTGGACCTCCTCGGTAACCTTGATAATTTCCTTGATAATTTTGCTGAGGTCTGGTCTGATTCTGCAAATAATGAGTCTCCTCCTCTGGTTGGCAATCACCGAGTGCTGGACAATGGCCATTTTGATGTTCTCCACCACAGAAATCACATCTCAAAATTTGTTGAACTTGATGAGCTGTGTGTGTTTTCTGTGATCCTCCATGCTGAATTTGTTGAGGAAGTTGGCCTATTTGTTTGGTTAAGGCCTCCAATTGTTGAGTTAACAATTTATTCTGAGCTAGAATGGCATTTTGAGTATCCAGCTCCATTACACCTTTCCTCTGAATTGGAGATCTATCATGGTGAGATTGGTAATCACTGGCTGCTATGGAGTCAATGATTACTATTGCTTCCTCCGGGCTTTTTGACATCATAGTTCCTCCAGCCGAGGCATTAAGAATCATCTTTGTTTGAGGTCTCAAGCCACTATAGAAAATATGTAGCTGTGCAGCATCATCAAAATTGTGGTTTGGGCACCTCCGCAATAAGGATTTGAATCTCTCCCATGTCTCACAGAGAGGTTCATCTGCTCCTTGGGAAAAAGGTGCAATGGCTGATTTTGCGCTTATGAATCTTGATGGAGGAAAGAATCTAGTAATAAATTTTTCCTCCACTTCTTCCCACGAGCTCAGGCTTTTGTTTGGTTGGGACTGGAGCCACGTCTTTGCTTTTCCTGTCAAAGAAAATGGAAAAGCTCTAAGATAAATGGCTTCTGCATCCTCGTCAAAAGCTCCCATTGTACTGCATAACTCCATGAATGTGGACAAGTGAGTGTATGGATCCTCATGGTCCATCCCTAAAAGGGATGTGAACCAATTAGACTGAGTAATGTTGGCTTCAACTCCACAACCTTATTGTTGAAAGAAGGGATGACTATGTTGTTGTAATGCTTTGGGCCTTGTTGGTAAGCATAGTCACCAAGAGTCCTCCTTGGTGGTCTATTTTCATCTTTCCGTCGATCAGCCATATTATCACGAACTGGTGGCTTTTCTGATGAAGGAGGATCAATAGACGAAGGTTCCTCCAATGTCTTATTGGCTTCTAGTTTCTTTTTCTTCCTATTTTTCCTTTCTGTTTTGGTGATTTCTAGATCAAACAAAGGTTTATCTGTAAAAAACTTACCTCGCATAAAGGAAAAAGAACAAACTACAGTATCCCGTAAGCATCAAAGTTAAAATAAAAGAAAATTTATATACAAAATCAAAACTAAAGTAAGTAACGAAAATAAAAAAGTCCTACTAAACTGAAAAATTAAATCTAAAAGAACTGAGTAAATAACTCAAATCCCCAGCAACGGCGCCAGAAACTTGTTAGACTTTTGGCAAGCGTACCAATTATCGTTGTAAGTTACAAAATTTATAAAAGTTCGTCTCCACAAAGACTTGATTTACTCATGAAAATGATATGAATATCTCACACTTAACCAAGAGGGGGGTGAATTGGTTAGACCTTGGTAAATTAAAAATTTCATCAATCAAAAACAGAGTTCCTAGGATCTTTATCACTTTTCAAAACCAAGAACCTTTATTCAATCAAGTAGCTCAGCCCAAGGAATCCAATGAATCAAAGCTTATATAATTGGTTAAGCAATTTAATCAAGAACACAATGAATATAATGAGTTAAGGGATAAAGAAGCAAGACATAATCAGATTTATACTGGTTCACTTCAACACTAGAAGCTACATCCAGTTTTCTTCCAACCAACACTAGGTTAGAGTTCCACTATTATAATTTTCTGTTCTTACAATCAATTACAATGTCTCCCTTTATTAACCCTAGATAAAGTGCAGAAATCTAAAACCCTATTAGATTCTAAGAGACAAGAACCTGAGAACACTACTCAGATCTTCCACCTAGAGAACCCTACTCTAGATACATGCAAGAACCCAATTACAATAGCCAATTCACAAAGAAAAATGTAAAACGAAAATTACAACCAGATTAAGGAGAGAAACAACCTGATGATCCAATTATGCAATGCAAAATGAAGTTACCAGTTCAGGTTGAATGATTACAAATCAATAAGCACAGCTTTCCGTAATCTTGAATTGAGTTCAAGCTCTAAGAATGACTCAAACACACATGATCAATCCACAATGGAGCAAGAACGAATTTTATCCCTTAGAAAACACTTAAGAATGCTCACAAGACTGTTTAAGCTCAGAAAATACAAATGGGTAATGTTCCACAAACTTAGAAAAGCAAATGAGCCATGGTTCTATTTATAACAGATTTTCGTAACTACCTTTAATCGATTCAATCGCCATTATAATCGATTAAAATACTTATGTAATCGATTAAGTCACCACTTTAATCGATTAAAGTGTTCATAAGTTTTCTGGGTTTGAGCAACGAGCAAATTAATCGATTACTTCGAGCTGTAATCGATTATGCTAGAAACAATGTGTTTTCTAAAAGCTTATATAATCGATTACGAATCACGGTAATCGATTATGCCAGTTCAGCATGATTTTCTCAAAACATTGAGTAATCGATTACGAACTCTGGTAATCGATTATTCCAGTAAAACTTGCTTTTCTCAAAGGCTATGTAATCGATTACGAGAAATGGTAATCGATTATGGCAGTGCAATCTTAAAATCATATATAGCTATGTAATCGATTACGACTTGATAATAATCGATTAAAAAGTTCAACAAGGCAGTTTATATGAAAACGAAGGTTAAATAATCGATTAATCCGATAGGTAATCGATTATATTGTTCTTGAAAGTTTTCCAGTTTTGACGAAGAACAAAGTAATCGATTAAGCGATTAATGTAATCGATTATTACAGTGTAAAATGCTTTTTCTTTTAAAACCTTTGAATCAATTTAAAACCTTAGTTAAATTGCCAAAGCCTTGTGATTTTTGTTAAACCAATTAAGTTAAATATGGATTAAATGAATGCAATGCACTTGGATCACCAGAATTGCTTTTCTCTTACACATTTCATACTAAATTATCTTCAAGGCATCCATTGCATGTTGAAAGCTCAAACCCAATGCTTGAATCAAAGTTCCTTTGCATTCTTTAAGTAGCTCCCTTTGAATCCAAAACTCAGTTAATTCAAATAAAGCTTAACAGTTTAATAGTTATGTACAATGAGTGTGAACGGAGTTTCATGTAGTTGTGGATTAACAGAAATTATGAAAATTTAGAAGAAACGGAAATAATAAATTTAGTGCGGAAGATTACGAATGATTACGGAAAATTACGGAGAATCACGAAAAATAATAAGACGAGTTTAATTAATTCAAGAATGTAGGATTGGATTTCATCATTCTTACCCTTAGTATTCAATTAATATTACCATGCATAAGTTATTTTCTTTTATTATTGATGCACACATAAAATCACCACAAATCGATCCCTCGTATTTGAGAATCCTAAGAATATTTATCAAATATCGATCCCTCGCATATGAAATAAATACCCCAGCATTACGATCATATTCGCGTGCTATTTGCAATCTAAACGTTATGCTCTATTCCTAGCAACGTAACGTGAAGAGTAAATTATTCAGTTCAAGTTTTAAAAGTACTTTCCAGTTAAACTTAGAACCTTATTTCATGAAACTATTGATCAATTAGAATCAAGCATTAAGTATGGAATAAATTTACCAATAATAAATAGAAAAGACTTATGCATAAATAAATATTAAAAGAGATACTTAAGGGTAAGAAGATTACATCCAATCCTTTGAGAGAAGCTAGCCAAGCATGGAGAGAACCTCCTTAGAAGAATAGATGAAAGGACTCATCACCGCTTCTTTTCGGCAGAGTTTCCACACTAATTCTCACCTCTCTCACTATCCTAAACTACCTACTAACAAAGCTTAAAGAGTATGATGCTTAGGAACAAGCTTGGGAACAAGGAGGAAGGAGAGAAAATGAGTTGAAGAAGTGAAGCATTCCTTGGGCGGTGCATGGCTATTTATAGGGGGCTGGCTGCTCGAGTTCACTTGCCCAAGCGAGTGTTTTTGCCTTTGTTTGCTCGCTTGGGCGAGCTTAAAACCCACTTGGAGGCCCACTTGCAGAAGCCACTCGTCCAAGCGAGCGTTTTGTGCATGTTTCACTCGCTTGGGCAAGTTAAGCGTACCATCCAGAAGAAGCTTTTGGGCCTTGATGGATTTTGGGCTTGTTTTGCTTGTTGTACCTCCCATGTTTACTTTATGATCCATTTTTGCTTGCATTATGTGTTCGAAAGTTTCGTAAATCCTTTAACCTATCAAAAAGCAAGAAAGGATTGGATAAATCTTCAAGAATATGAATACAACATTTATCCTAAGCACTAAATACAAACTAACTAAATTAGGGCAAGTTTTTATAGATATTCTTAGTAAAAATAAAAGATAAGTGCCTTTAATGTAATCCTAATTTCACTATGATATGGCACTTATCAACGTCGTTTTGCGCGTCTATAGTTTTTTTTCTTTCTCAACCCGGTCCGAGTCCTAAAACCAGTCAGGTTCCCGGTTTTCCCAAAAACCATCCGGTTTTAACTGGGCCAAGCTGGGCTAACTGCATGGTCGATTCGATAGGCAGCTCGGCCCGGTTCCTCCTCCTGTTCTCGATTGGACCGGTCCAACCGGCCGGTCCGATCCACTTTCAATAACATTGGATAAAATTATATTCACTAGCTCAATTTGTCCATTCGCTTGGGGATGACAAATAGTAGAGAAAAGGAGCTTAGTGCCAAACTTACTTCACAAGGTCTTCCAAAAATGGGTGGGGAACTTAGAATCTCTATTTGATACAATGCTTCTTGGTAGTCCATGTACCGTACCATCTCTCTAAACAACAAAAATTGGATCTCAATTTCAACATCTAAACACAAGAATTGAAACAAAAAAAAAGGTGAAGAAATAAAAAAAAATGAAAAGGATAGAAATGGTAGATGACAGCACAATTGAAGCTCAATTTCTAAGACAATGAAGATTTGCCACAAAAAAATGAATTGGGAAAAAATTGTACTTAACTACAACTAGTAACTAATGGTGTTAGTTTCAAGGTAGAATTCAATGTAAACCTTATGGGAAGGTCGTTAAGGTTCTTAAGCATACAATAATGCAAGATTTGCGATCACAATGAGGAAAGGGAGGCCTACTAGAATTCCTCTGAAAGAAATCACTTAGGTGCCAAGCAAGTATAGACTTCTTTTTATCAAGAAACAGTATATTAGAACACCCAGTAAAAGGATGTTGATAAGAATTTACCAACACAGGTTTAAGCCTTTCATTTTCTTCTTAGCGTTATCTATTAACTTCACACCATGTTGGTTGTGTTAGATTCAAGAAGCTGAAGACAAGGAATCAAGGTTGATAGAAGTGATTTGGTTTTGATATTTTTACATGCCCACTCAAATTTGATGGCATTTGTAAAATTGATTAAAGCTTGGTTCATTAAGATAAATCCTTATAATCCTCTGCAGCTATTAAGTAATTCATGCATACATACATTCATACATAGGTTGATAATCATATTAGATTGTGCAAATGAATAGAACTGCATAAAGTGCATCTAAACAAGCATAAAATGATTTTACATTTTTTTAATCGATTACTTAAGTAAAATAATCGATTACCAGCTTGTTTGAATTTCTGGAAAATGGTTTAAGAACAGTTTAATCGATTACCATTTCCTTGTAATCGATTAAATAGTCTTGACACAAATTTATGAACACTGGTGTAATCGATTATCTGAGGAAATAATCGATTACATAAGGCATCTGCATAATTCAGCACAGCAGGATGAACTGGTTTAATCGATTACCAAATAATCGTAATCGATTAAATAAGCATTGTAGTGTTTTACACATATTCTGGCGTAATCGATTAATATGAATTATAATCGATTACCTCTGCTTGTGAAGTAAATATGTCATTCTGGCGTAATCGATTACATGGTAAAATAATCAATTATTATGTTCGTTCAAGATTTCCAGAACTAAGATGAACAATTTAATCGATTATCAGTGCGGAATAATCGATTACTGATGATTAAATAATCGATTACCATAACGAAATAATTGATTACAGTCTGTTAAATCTGTTTTTTTATAAATAGAAAAGCTGTGTCACTGAAATTTAAGTTTTCAGAAAGAGAGCTTTCATTCATATCAGAGTTTCTACATTCTCTAAATGTTCAAAAGAGTTTAAAAGTTCATTTTTAGAGAGTTGTTAAATTGAGTTAGATTCAACATGGATGCTTAGTCAAAGAACTCATTGTGTGTGATCATTCATGTAAATTGGTGATTCAAGAAGATTCAAGAAAGCCTTTCATACATCATCTCAGGTTGTATAATTCGTTCATATCTTTTTTGCTGCAAGGAAAATGAGGTGATATATTTCTTGGACTTTAAGCTTTAGTGTTTTGTTGTTTTGTTTGTAATAGTTGTAATCTTTGTTGATTTTCCATATAACATCTGGGGTTCTTTAAAGCTTTACTAGAAAGGGTTTTCTAGGGGTTGAACAGAGAAGGGATCTCTGGTTCTAGGTCTTTTGAGAAATCTAGGGAGTAGATTTTGAGTTTTGCCTTGGGTAGGTGAAAGAGACCTTGTTGATTGCTTGTAAAGAACTAAGATTTGTTATAGTGGAACTCTAACCTTGTTTGGGTTAGAAGATAAACTGGATGTAGCCTCCGGGGTTGAGAGGTGAACCAGTATAAACTTGTGTGCATTTAAGTTTAGGTTTTTTGTTTCATTGAATTCTTGAGATATTCGATTTGTGTATCATTCAAACTTTGATTTAGCATAAGAGTTAATGGATTGGTGAAGATAATTGTTTTCTAAATTGTTTTTGATCTAAGATACGATCCAAATAATTCTTCCGCTGTATATTGATTTGTAAGAAATTTTTCAAAAAAAGGGCAAAAACCAATTCACCCCCCCCCCTCTTGGTTTATTGGATTAGGTATTCATTATATTTTCAGGTTGTTGAAAGCCTCAATGGAGAACTCAACACTAGAACATCTAAAATCTCCTTTATTGAGAACTCAATAGTAGAACCTCTAAAATTTCCTTTATTGGCAAAATTTCTTCATCGACATAACTGGAGAGTGTACCATCCTAAAACTTTAAACCTTCAAAAGTGAACTTTGATAAGTACCTTGTGCCCTATTAAGGGATATATACTTGTTTGCTACTAAAGCCTATATCCTTATAAGCTTAAAGAGGTTCATGGATCTATATTTTTCATAAAAAAAAATATTCCTACAAACATGATTATGTGTATATATTTTCAAGGATTTTCAAACAAGCTTCTTAAAGAATTATATTTATTTTTAGGTATCAAAATTTTATTTCAAGGTGCTATAATTGATTATAAAAGCTATTTTATTGATATTCCCGTGCCTCTTTAAATTAAGATTTTATGCATAGCAATAAACTCATGACCTAAGAAAATGTACATTATTAGTTTACATTGATTAAAATTAAGTTTTTGAAGCTAAGTAACCATGCAACTAATGTTTTATGAGATTAAGATCATAGTTGTGACATACTAATAATTAATATGGCATCTACCATATAAAGTATAAGCCATGTCTATATTTTCTTTAAGCCACTCAAACTAATAATTGAGTTTTTAGCTAATGCACTCACATTATAAATATTTTATTACAATAATAAAATGATATTTTAAATTATTAGTTGCTATGGCAACCCTTTTTATGAATTAAAGTATATTGATTTTAAATATTAGTTACTATAACAACTTATTTTATAAACTTGAGTATGAAGGTATATTAAGTAGATTTTTATTAAAATTAAGCTATTCAGTAGTAAGTGCTTTATTATAATTTTAATTTTATTAAAAACATATGTTGTTATTGTAATGTCCTAAAATTTCAATAACTAGAAATGAATGTTTGATGTATTTCTTGTGTTATTTTATTAGTTTAGATTAGTTGAAGTGTTGTGTAAATTATTGTTGTGCAATTTCTTGGTGTGGATGTTAGGTTATGTGGAGTTTGTTTGATTTGTGTTCAATATGTAGGATTTCAAGTTTGACACAAAACCTATTTCGGTAAAACTACAATCATTGGATCGCCTTAAAATTTGAACTGTAGGTTCAGAACCCATATATTCATGTTTTAACCATTTGGATTTTTGAAATAAAAATTTTGGACATCTCACTTAGCATGACGAATGCGCTAACCGCAATTCTAGACAGAGAGAAAAATTTGCTTAACAAGACGAGCTTGCTAAGCAAGATCTGCAGTTTATAAATATGTCCATCAACACTGAAAATGTGTTTTTCACTCTTTTTCTTTCCCAAAAGCCTCACCCTAACCCTAACCCTCCTCCTCCACCACCCACGACCACCGATGACTGGCACGAGTCACTGTTGCTTGTTGTCGGACCCTTGCACGGAGAGGAACATTTTAATCGAAGTGAAATCTTCAAAACTTAACTCAAGGATTCAGTAGAGAACGAAGCCTCCAATCCTCCTTTCGTGGTTTCTTTGAGGTAACCATGATTTCCTTGCCTTCTCCTAGTTAGTTTAAGCTTCTCTTAGCATCTCTGGTGATTTGGGTACCGTTATTGGATGTTTTTACACTTTCTTTGAAAATCCTTTGAAAATGAGACATAGTAAAAGTTGCCTTTTTATAAAATTGATGTTGTTTTCATGACCTTCATTGAACCCTTATCACATTGGCATGATTGAAATTTCAAAATGACGTCTCTTTGATGTAGACTTCAAAAACACCATTTTAGCCCTTTTTAAATTTGAGTGGGTATTTGACACCGAATGTTAATATTAACCTTGTCTTTGAAATCTATACTAAATTATCTTTTATTTGGTATATAAAGCTCTTTGTTTGGACCAAAGGACGTGAACCTGAGAGATCGTAAAACGATGTTGCAAAGAGTTAACATAAAGATGTAGATAGGTGATATGAGTTTATTGTTTGTTTACAACTTTTGATACTATAGTTAGGGTCAAGGAACCCAATTATGGGGATGTATATCTATCCCTATTGTGTGCTGGTTTTCAAGAAAAACTGTGTTTTAAACTAATGAGATGCGATATATTTGTTATTGATGAATGAAATTGTGAATGATGTTGTAATGATTAAAATTTTTGGAAAAAGTCTTAATTACAGAGGAGAGTCTATCCAAAATTTTATATTTTTTATTCTATTTAATTCTTAATTAAATTTTAAATGAGCATAAAAGTTTGTTTTGTATACCATAGTTCTCCTCTTTAATTTAGAATTTTCTTAAAATATTAGTCTCGTGATATTATGGATTGTTGTTGTATTGTGTTGTCTGGAGACCTAGAGAATGTGAATCCCATGCATGAATTTATATGTATATACATGAGAGTTTTATGTGGACACGCTTATGTTATTTCTTGAAAAATGGTACCACATTGCATTTGAGAGTTGAGCCAAGTGCACCCATCATTCTAAGCATAATTGATTGAATTGTGGAAAAAGTTGATGACTAGTTTTCTTGAATATATGTTGAACTAATGGATGATTGAGAATAATTGTGGTTATTATTATTGTTTTCTTGCTAATCATTGTCATCTGGTGTTTGTTGATCTATAATAATAAACTCACCCTTCCAATTTTGTACTGTGTTGTTGGTACATGTGATGATTGCGAACCTTCATTCGTGGGAGCAAATGAGCAACAATAGGTGATAATGGAGGGAGATCCTTTTGTTGGAGCTACCAAGCTGACATGATAACATTGAAATTTATTTTGGGAGAGAGTTATGTATTGATATCAACTCTTTCTTAGTTGGTTCCTTGATTCTTTTTGATTGGCATGTAAATCCAAAACTTAGATACATCTAAAAACTGAATTATGTTATGACATATGAATGATATATAATGGTTTAATTTATATATGTGTGTGTGTGTGTGTGTGTGTGTATTTATTTATTTACATATTTGTGCATTTTCTGGTGAGTGTATTATTGCAAAAATTTACCTTCATTTTCTTAATCAAATAAATGGAGTTTTAATTTAAA
The DNA here is from genome assembly GCA_013407115.1 of Glycine latifolia. Lineage (NCBI taxonomy): Eukaryota > Viridiplantae > Streptophyta > Magnoliopsida > Fabales > Fabaceae > Glycine > Glycine latifolia. Next base: position 73,053 of record QARZ01000599.1, on the reverse strand, counting down.
ATTGAAATTACATGTTTAGAGTTGTGATATTGTAACAATGAGGCAAGTCATTACAGTTATGAGAGTTTCTACAAGCATGCATATCTCGCCTATAGTTATAGATGGTGAATTCCGACACTTCCAAAGCCTTACCCAAAGTCGTCCAATTTTATTGAAATTGCTAATATGGGATCATAGCTTGGTCCTAATAATCCTTTAAAATCACTTACATGCCTAAATCTTGTTCTCTTAAATTCCAAATTATAGTCTTTATAGTCATTCTTATAGCTATCTTTTCTCCTTTAAATTACTACTTTATCTATTTTTTTAAATCAAATCTCATCGACCTCACATTTTCTTATGTCACTCATGGTCCTTCTCCACTCATTGTATATAAATCATAATCGATGTAGTTAGTTTGCTGGTTTTAGGTTTTAGCCCTTAAAACACTTTTGGTCTCATCTCATTTGGATATCTTAAATTATAATAATTCTCTAACCAATAAATTATGTCAATCTACCTAAACTAAGGAGTTATAACATGTATCCTTGGAGTAAAAGACTTAAGCAATGTATGAGACTGACCCTAAATCTTTGTGCCCTATTTTGTATATGCTCTAAAAGTAGCTTATTGAAACATCACACAAATTTTGTTTTGTTTTTGTGTATTTCATGAGAGCATCACATAATGGAAAAAGCCTTGTACTTTTAGAGTGTTCTAGTTTATGATGTCCTCTTTTAAACACAATTCATCTCACAATATTTAGAGTTATGTAGAATATTTGGTGAATATTTTGGTGGGACATGTCGAATATATTTCGGTGTAGGGATAGTTTTGATCTAGGTACTGTTTGTATTAATTTGAGAGACTTAAAGCTTTAACCACAAATTGAAACCATTTTGCATGTTTTTAGATACATCAAAAGAGTACAAAATCAATCTTTCTCAAGTTCCTAAGTCACTCCAAGTTTTGGGAAAAGTAGTACGTCCAAACCATATCAAAGAGTGTGTTGAATTCTACCTTGTAAATTATGTTGTACTCATATTTAAACTAGTATTTATGTGTAATGAATTAAATTAAACCCTTTGGTGGTACTATAGATTTATGTCTTATCTTTAAAACACAATTGGTCTTACTTCATTTTGAGTTTTCTACAATTGTTTTTAGTCCAAAATTGGTTGAATGAGCAGTGGGTGTAGGACAAATTTGGTGTTTATATTCTAATTATGTATTGGGTGGTTTGAGAGAAATGGAAAGTGAACCCTAAGTGTTTCTCCTGATTTGGAAAAAACCTACATGTGTTTACTCTTACCTATAGTAAGTGTTAGAATAAGTATAATAAGTGTTAGAATAAGTATGAGTATGTACATAATGAAATGCTTAAACTCGGTGCATGTGTGCAATGAGGGATGTAGAGTCTCTTGTCTTAGACTTGTTTTGTTGCGTTGTTGGAAATGTTGCTCCTTTAATATGTTGAGTTTCTTCGATGATCTAGATACAATGTGTGTCTTTTATGATATGCCATTTATCTCATTGGATTTTGAATGATGTATGAATTGTGATGGATTATTTCCTACAACAAGTTGTGTATGGAAATTGTGAATGGAAAATGACTATAAGTATGTATGATATTGTTGGTATAAATGTTATAGTGCTTCCCTTTATGCTAGCCTAGTAGAAAACCATATGCAAGATGATGACGAAGATGGTGATTATAACTTAAGTATCTGGAGAATTGAAAACTGTAAATGTGATTTTAAGTTCACAGTGCAATTGCCAAGTTTTCAAAGAGGTGTCAAGGGTGAGGAAAGTGTATTGTGAAGAGAACATCTATACGTGGTTTTGGGCTAATGGCCCTTTTCCATAAAATCCATCTCCACTCCTTTCATCCGGGTAGATAAAAAAGGAGAGACTTACTAATTGATCATGCATCATGACATCCCAAGACTTAAAGTGTTCTCCCCTAGGCTTAGTGCCACCCCAGGCTTGGTGACACCCTAAGTCTCTTGGCTATTCCATGGCTTAGTGCTAAGGGCACAATATAAATACTATTTTTCAGTATCATGTTTTAATCACAAGATAATTATTGAATAATTTATCTTTATGCATGACAGTCACAGTAGGTGACTAACCCTTAATGAATGATTGGATACACATGTGGTTAGATGTGTTTTGTACTTGAATTATGTTTCTCCATAAATTTGTCAATGATAATGATGTTGCATGTAGAATGATATTAGTGCTAGATGTGTTATGTTGGTATGGGATTGTTGTGCTAAAAGAATTGTGATTTTTAAATGATAGTTGTGTTCCATATTTGGATTCCACTCTAATTGTAAGTGATGGTACTACTTGTATATTACCATAGGCAAGTAATGCATCCTACATGGTACAATTCAATTCGGTAAGATGGGAGTTATCTATATGGGACCTAGTGATTAACTAAGAGCGATTATAAGCACATTCCCATAGACAGACTTATGTTTCATGTTTTAAATTATGTTCACATGTAGGGGATTGTCACTATAGGCAATGGTAGATTGACAGTCCCCAGATTATAATGTTATGTGTGTTACATGCTTACTAGCTTCATATCTCACCCCTTTTGTTTCTTAACTGTGCACAAGTAGTGGATAAATGAGCAACATAGCAAAGAGATTGTTCCTGGATCTAAAATGCATAAAGCTTGAGGCGACTAGAAAGATGAGATATCTCACGTAAGATCTTTTCTGTCAAAATACTTTGTTACGAGTACTTGAATAAAATCAACTCTAGAATAGTCATCTCTGTGTTTGTGTTTATGCTATTTTTGATAGTGTCTGAGATTGGGTAAAATCTTTTATCAAGGATGGTTTGTTGGGTTCGAACTGATTAATGAAATCCTTTATTTTAAAACATGTGATGAATAAAATTCATACATATTCTTCCACCAACACCTAATATCCTATTGTTTATCAGGTACTAACAGACAGTGACTCGACTCTTAAGTTTTATTTAAAATTTTATCTAACGTTTGAGAGATTTTTCATTTGTTACTAATTTCAAGACATTCTATGAAAGTATTGAACTATATGAATTGCCTATCAAGTACTTATGGACACGGTCACTATAAGTGAATAATCTTTTATTCTTCACAGGCATGTACACTCTTGTCTTATATTTTATAAATTGAAATATAGGTTTTCAACTATTGCAAAAAAATTGCTTATAATTTTATCAACTTTAATTGAACAAACATCATTTTCCTATTTTTAAATTGAAACTAGTTAAGTTCCAATCCCAACAAGCTAGGTCCTTACAGAGGGATCCTTTTTTATGATGAAAACAACCACCCCATGACTCACTTCTTAATGAGAACCAGAGCAAAATAAAAACAAGAAGACGACATCCATAATACATTCATGGCTTCGAAGTTGTAGCTCACGCAATTGGCAACAACATCAGTGACAATGAAGTTATCGCCCCGAAGTTATAAGTGGCCGAAAGAAAAGGATGAAGAAGAAATGCAAAGTTGCATTTGCCACCAACGACACATTCTTTTTGTCTTTAGAAAGTGAAAACAAATAGTCAGTAATACTTTCCATATGCACAGTTCCCAAGCACACATAATCAATACACACAAGAGTACTAGTATTGCATAGGTGTTGCCACCGAAATCAAATTGTTTAATAAATTACCAATTTTTGTATGTAAAATATTTTAGGCTTACGTTTGTTTTAGGTCCCTAATAAATTATTGATTTTTGTTGTGGGTCCCTAATAAAAAAAATTGTTGCATTTGATCCTTGATACATTAAAACTTTTGTTTTGAATCCTTATTGTGTTACGTGATACCACCTCAATGCAAATATATATTGGGAATTAGTTTTTGAGATGGTGCCACATTTTTACTCAGGGACTCAAAATAAAAGTTTTGATATATAAGGGATCCCATGTAATGAAAAAATTGATTGAGACTTGAAATAAAAATCGATAATTTATCAAGGATCTCGAACATATTTAAGCCAATATTTTATTTTATTTGCCTATAAAGCGTCCATTCATTCCACCACCTATATATGAGCACCAACCTATTACCATACCTGATTATGCCTTTTATGAAGACTATCATCCACCCGTTGAGTCCACATAAATACATTCGTTGTTCCATTGCCATGAAAGAAATTCTCTCCCTAGAAGATTTATCCACATTTCATTAGAGACTTTGCACATTGAATGTATCTACCTGGTTTTGAGCAACTTTGGATCCTTTTCCCTTTCACAACCTATGGCACTATCCTTAGATATTTAATTAATTTTGTTCAATAAAAATTACCATAATAATTATTACTTAATCCACATTTTAATTACAATCAAATGCATAATTTTGTTAACATGAAATAAAATGAAATTACTAACAACATAATATAAGGTTCAAATTGATGTTAAGATAAAGAATAAAATAAGCATCCTTCATATTTTTGGACCTCAATCAAAATGGAAAATAAGACCACAACTTAAGAAAAGTGTAAACGAAGCAAGCATTTGGCTAAATTAAAGGATTAACAGCAAGGAAATCCTTACAAGGATTAATGACAATCCTTACAATCTCAAAAACAAGGATTAATAGCAAAGGATTTGGTTTAACATTTTGTTTTTAATTTAATTGATTCATGCATGGCTCAAAGTATAAAGGATGCAAGCGTCTAACTAAATTAAAAGAGAACACAATGAAAAATGCATATACGATTTCAGTTCTTAACACATGCTAAAATATTTGAAATATTAGGATGTAAAACATAAAATTAATTGCAGCTTTAATCAACTATTGTGGAACAATGCCTATATCTTGGAAAGTCAATTTGGATACCTGTCATGATATGCTTCTTCTAACATACTATTGATCATCCAAAGTAATAGAAAATTAATTGTCCTTTTAATTAACTATTGTGGAAGAGTGCTTATATCTTAAACTTTTGTCAAAAGGTGCTATTTAAAATATTAAAAAATTCATCATTAATTAAAAATTGATTTTGGAGGCTTTAAAATGAATGAAAAGGTTTGGATTTAAATTTTTTTAAAATAAAATAAAAAATGGGGATGACTTAAGCTATCAAAGTGAGTGGTTTTAATTAAAAAATCATTTCAATATAGACTAATAGAATCAGTGAATCAAATAACTAGATGTGCTATCTAGCTATCAGTAAAGGAAAGTTCAAGTAACACATGCCTAAGCAAAGTTTGTAATATAATAACCAGTCAACCAATATTGTCATAACTATAATTCTTTAATTTAATCATTTTTAAAAACACCATAACAATGTAATTGTACCAACTCATATAACCACACAAATTACATAATAAGCAACAAACTAGGCTAAATTACATGTTTGGTCCTTTATGTTTTAGAAGTTTCAATTTAGTCCCTAACATTTGCAAATGAAATTAAAATAGTCTTTTTGTCAATAGGCATTGCCTGGGACGCTAAATTTGATATTAAAATACCATTTTGAACAAATTTAAAAATATGAAAAACCAAAATGAACCTTTTTCATAATCAATTAGGACAAAATCGATCTTCTTAAAAATGAAGGACAAATTGATCAATCATGAAAGAAGTAGCTTTATTAGTACAATGAGATAATCAACAAAAGATACAATTAAAAATTTATATAACCTAAAAAATTATTTAACAGAAGTTAAGCAATTGATGAAACATGTAATTCCATTGTGTAACACAATCAAAGTCTAATTAATGAAAATAAATGGATAATACTTAAGAAGTTTAACATGTTCAAGTCAAGAAATGAATATTATTACATTACAACTATCAAATTTCACCTTTTGACATAATAATAACCACACAAAAATTACCTCATTTAAAAAATGTAGCTAAAACAATATCACAAAAATATATTATATCTTAATATTTGGCTTAAAAGCAGTCCAAAAAATATCATGTGCCACATGTTGAAGCTTCATTGGTTTGCATGGTTAATTCTCCTTCTCGGTTGTACTTTTTGGTTGTGTTGATGCAACTAGCTGCGGTTGAATTGGTGCAATAAAAAACAATAACATTCTTGCAATTAGTCATTTTACAATTTATCAATCATTAAAGGTTGCTTGACTTTTGTTGAACAATTTTCAGGTTATATAAATTTTCAATTGCATCTTTTGTTGATTGCCTCCTTGTACTAGACAAGTTTTATGGTGTGAAAGTGAAACTTTTTTTGCACTGTACAAAAGTTTTTTTCACACCGTTCAATCTTTTAGTTTTCAAGTGAAAGGTTAAAATTTTATTATTATTTATTTACTTTTCTTTTTTTGTTTTTTTGTTTTTTAGATTTGTTCCTTCCCTTTCCCTCTTACTCTAACTCCTGCAACTTCCATTGGCGTCAAACACCATATCCTTCATTGACGACAACACCTCCATCGTTCTGAGCACATTACATTTTCATTCTCATTTAGCAACCACATCTTTTTAGATATTGAATGAAAGTTACAAAATTTATAAATGAAAAACCATCAGCAACACCGCAGTGACACCTCAAAACCCAGATCGCAATGGTTGTTGATTTTGAAGGAGGCGACATCACCAACAGAGGGAACAATTGTTGGTCTGAAACGCAGATCACACAAATCAAACACCAAACCTAACAAAATCAAACACAGATTTAACAAAATCAAGTTGGGATCTAACAAAATATAGATCTGACTAAATAAAAAATCAACAGATTTAGCATCGATTCAATGACCTTGCACTTGAAAAAGTCATCATTGTTGTACACTTTATGGTCTTCCATTGTCACAACAGATCTAGCATCTTCACATTCTTATAGACCCAAGCAACATGGCCTTTTTTAGAACAACAACAAACAATGGTCATGGTAAAAAAGGAAGAATGGCAGTAGCAAATAAATGATGATGGTTGACAGTGATGTCGTCCACCATCGGAGAAGAAAGTGGAAAGGAGGAGGTTGAGGGGGAAGAGAGATCATGAGAGAACTCAGAGACAACATTGGGAAAAAGGGGAAACAAAACAAAAAAAATGAAAGAAGAATTTTTTGAGTTGTAGATTTCAAGGAAGAAAAATCCAATGCTATGAATTACCTTTCGTACCATGCAAAAAAAAAAATTTACTTTCGCATGGTAGAAACTGTCCTTGTACTACTAAAGTTGTTTCTTTCATGATTTTAAAAAAGGTTCTGTTTGGCCCTTCATGTCTTTTAAGATTATTTTTGTCCTAAATGTTTGTTAAAAAGTTGTATTTTGATCTTTTATGTATTTACTTTGTTCGAAATGGTATTTTAATGTCCAACTCAATGTCTTTTAATGTCCAACTCAACGTTCTTCAATGTTATAGGTAACTTCCATTAATAAAAGGACTATTTTGACTCCATTTGCATGCAAACGTTAGGGACTAAATTGAGGCTTCTAAAACATAAATGATCAAATTGAACAAAAACTAAAACATAAATGAAAAACATGTAACTTAGCCTACAAACTAAAATACATTTATAAAACACATCTATCATTAACTTAACAAAATTAGTATGCTTATGTTAGACCTAGACAATCCAATATACATATTTGGATGATCCAAAGTACCCATTGTTATGATGATAACAAAGATATAAATTGTTAATGAACTAATGGTTTACCTTAAGTGAAATAGGACTTACTTGGTATAAGAACCTATGGTAACAAACCTATATCCCTATGCTTTTACTAGTAATGATCCAAACCAACTAAAACTTGTTTTCATTAATAAATACATTCAGCATCCAACATGCTGTTATAAAACAGTCGATTAACCATTTGTAAAAATCAACGTCATACATTGAATCTTGGTTTGCATGTTCAAAGGAAATAATTACTTTTAGTAAGTGTTTTATACTAAACAAAGTGAAGTCCACTTATTGTACTAAGTTCATGTTAGTCTGCACAAAAATTACTCTTATTCGTATTATGTTGATTTCACATTATCTCTTATATTTTGAATTGCTAGCATTTGAATTTCAACTGTACAAAGCCAAATACAAAATGGAAGGATATAACAACGACAAGAATCATTCATACAAGTAGCATAGGAAAGAGTTACAAATGTAGTGTACTGTTATCCCCTCTCACTCCTCATCGAGTTGTCACGTAGCAAAAAAAACGAGTTGCTTATAACAAAATTATTTGAGAAAGGTTCTGATCACACAACAAATATTTTTCTGAAGCCTATAAAGATTCTCAAGCCTAAGAATGAAGCACAAAGAATAACTATAAGCTATCACATTCTCTCAAGTGCTCATCAAAAATATATTAGACCAAAAGTCCATACAAACTTAAATTTGTTATTGTAACAACCTAAACTTCTAAATGTAACAACCTAAACTATTCTAGATTATTTTAATTTTATTTACTTTTTAAAGAACGTATCCTAGTATTAGGGTTAAATTTTAAGAAACATATATTAATAAAAATTCTACAACGTATAAATTATTTAAGTTGTATTATAATTTATTATACATGGATACAGTCATTTTTACATGATTCACTACTAGCAGTTATCAAGTTTTTCATACATTACCATATTAAAACATAAAACATGGTAGTCAAACTAGTTATGATCCTTGTTTATTTTACATAGGTCTACATTAGTACTTCCTCCATCAACTTAAACATTTTCATCTAGGCTTTCTTCTGCATCAACCTCGGCATTAAAATTTATGTTTCCTCCAAGATCAGATACAACAGGAAAACTGTGGCTAGAGGAAATATATATGGGCTCCAGAGGCGGATCATGATAGCCTTGCATAAAAGGATAATTTGGTTTGAACATATTATTTAATACAGACACCGAGAAATGTATGCCAAAATATACATATATACGTATTACAGGATGCATTGTGAGAACATAACAATTCATATCTTCATCAAGATACCAGTCCCACTCTAAAGCGTTAAGGAAGAGAATCACGAAGGCCATCTATAAAGTAAATGAAACAAATCTAGTGAGAAATAAAATTTCTTAGTAGGCAAAAACTAAACCATCAAAACACGTTAGTACGTTAGTAAATCATCATAGAATAATTATGCAACTATATGAATGCATGAAATGAATTTTTCTCAGGGTGCACATGGCCTCTACATCTCGTACTATATGTAGGAATGTTGCGGCCGTCTTACGCTAATCATGCATGTCATTCCATGTTTTTGCACCTGATCTCTATATCTCATAGATTATGTTTCACAAATCTCGTACTGGACTTGGAAACATGAATCAATCATACCTTCACATCAAACATCCATTATTCACATATAATCTTATGGAAAATATTTCCATCTTAACATCATATGTACCAAAAGTATGGTTAAATTATCATACCTTTTCCAAACAAAATTATACAAATTTGGTCAGGATAATTGAATACCCTCAAGCTACAGAAATCCTATTAGTAGTCTAACTAATAAACCATAATACATCTCATCTTCCTTAATGATATATGGTTATCTGTTGTAATAAACATGTGTTGACTGTTTTAATTGATTATCACGCCTCTGTAATGGAGTACATAAGGCTGAGTATCTATAATGACGGAGGTTGACCGGGAAGCTGGTTTGGTATAACCGGAATGTGCTATCCAGTGTTGAGTATCTATAAGAAAGGATGTTGACCGGGTAATTAGGATGCGTTTAACG